>BMAO01015964.1:0-59097 GCA_019973975.1 Trichonephila clavata
AACCCGACAAAGATCACCTGCAAGTTTCCAGTGTAGGATCTGATGCATAAAAGTACAGGTATTGTGCGCTTGATTAACTAAAGTTAGCTTATTAGTGTGCGACTTATTAGTGTAGCTTATTAGTAATCTGAGCGTATTTAAGCTGTCTTAGATTCAGTTGAGTTGTAGTTGTTCCCCGTGTTATGGAATCTCACCTCCGCGCTACTCTATAATCACCTACTTTAATTAGATTGGTATTGTGTCTGATTGATATTTGGTAACAATAAATTATTTAGATTGAAATCATGCCTGTGGATCATTCAGTTTCTCCCTACACCTAGCCGGGTTTACAGGTAGACAAGGCAGATGTAAGCAGGAACCGATAGGTATTACAACTTACTCAAAGCCTTACATTAGATATATAATAATTAAAAAATAACGTTTGACAAACAGAATTGTAGTTCATTCTTAATATTGTTCACATTTCAGATTATTAAAATATCAGATAGATGAGAGTCAAATATTATGGAATACCGAGGTCGTAGCTGCTAATGCGGGGAAAACCTTGATGAGCTGAAAAGACACGATGTATTTCAGTGAGAGTTGACCACTTGTTGCCATACCACTCGCTACAGAACAACGTAAGTTTTGCGATTTTCAAATGTATTTGCAAGTAAGTTTTCAAACATTTCAACCTTGTGGGGATGTCGGCCTATTCGGCACCCCTCTCTCACTGGCTTGCCTACGTAAAGGTGTGGGGGAAACAAAGCATCACCAGCAACTTTCATAATAACAAGTAGTTTTATTTCTCTTCAAATACACTTAAACAATCACAAGTGAAACTACAAAAGGAAACCCTAGTAGTGATATATAAAAAGAGCTACCTAATCTCAATGACTAACTCTAAGTAAACCCGACTACTTGAACTAGACAAGGAGAACAAGCGCTAATGAACCGATAACTAAACCTAATTTAATCTATCTTAAATCCTCAACCTAGTAATTTAATCTCTTAGCAATTACTTCCTTAACTCACGCTATATTTGTGAATGAAATATTCTAATATGTTCACTTACGTAGCATCGCAACAGCTCCCCGGCTCCTTCTATTACATTTACAAAACCTAGACTTTATATAGTCAAACTAATTTAAATATCACGTGTTCTTCTTGAAAGGCTGTGAATTAATGTTAATGCTAGCCCCAAAGTTTCCCCAAGAGGATTAGTAGAAAAATGACGCGAATAGATCCGTCAAAACCTTCTAGTAAACATGTGACTTGAACATTAAATTTAATCTTAATGTACACTAATAGAACTATAGTCTGCAATACGGTGGTCGTTTTTTAGCTGGCCATGTTGTGTCCTTCAATTTAAAGGTACATTTTCCAAGAGAGCGTGTCAGGTATTATGGAATACTAGAAATTCCATAATACCATAATTCCAGGTATTATGGAATTTACCTGGTAACAGACTGCGTGCCATCAATTAAAGAATCAGAAGCAGATCTATTACAGACGCTGAAGGTATCGTCTGTAATAGAAAATTTTCTGAAGATCGACGAGTGAAAATTAGGATTCAATGCTTCGGCTGTTTTCTGTGCGCACCCCTTGACTGTACTAGGCTGTGAGTTTTGTTAATAAATTCGAAACAGAATTGTCTTTCACGTATTTTTAAAAATATGGCTTTTACAATTAAAAACAAAAGCGTTTTATGAAGTCTTAATTAGTTTCCCAATGGTTTAAATCATCTATTCCATATTACCCTACTATTCCATATAATTATCCTCATTATTATTTTTTTAAAAAAATAATATTAAGGGTATTATTAACCCATTTATTATTTTTTTAAAAAAAAATTTTTTTTAACAACAAATAACAATTGTTTGTCAAGTGATAATTCCTTAGAATCGCTTGATGACTTTCCTCTATCAATAATTAAAAAATGGACAACTTACAGAATTGCAGTTCATTCTTTACATTGTTCACATTTCAGATTATTAAAATATTAGATAGTCGTATGAGGCAATATAAGGTCTTTGTACGTGATTGTATCATTTAAAGTGTTAATAATTCCTCCTTCATTCTCATTCTCGACGTCAACCGTGCTTTTATTATTCTACCATGCCCAATTTGAAAGAGGACTTGAAACCTGCGCGCGTGTATTAAAGGTAATCACCGCACAAAGGCACGTAATTTGCTTTGATAAATTTTCTTGCAGCTACTACCTGCCTTCATTGTGCAGTACTCCATTGATTATTATTCATCAAAGAAAATACATGAAACGCTATTATGTCTATCCAAACACTTCTTTGGAATGGTCTATTCAGAAGCCTGTTCTTAGAGAGTCCACTTACTCATCTAAAGGTTAGAAACTGCAGTACGTTGTCGGGGCATGGCGCCTAGCTTAAACACAGCTGTCACCGCACACAATGCAGACGAAAACCGAAATATTTTCCACACCATGGGGTGGTGGAAAAATCACCGGGAAGCGGGGATTCTTTTTAGAGTAATCAAGAATGACTGGACAATCGTGGATCTCTGCTACCGCCAAAAAGTTAAAAAACAAAAAAGTATATCTATGCATGTGTGAAAGTAGGCGAAACAAAAATAAAATTTGAATATAATTTGATCTCAAAAAGTAGCAGAGATGACATGTGACGTGTAATGAGACGACTGGAATTAAAAAAACAGAAGATGGCCTCGCGAAAGAAAGAGAGAAATTCGCAGAGCCTAAGAAAAGTGATTAACGCGCGCAGAACGGGAATCAAGAGGAAAAAATAATAATTCGCACAGTTGAAAATTCAGTGATCCATCATGGTCTGGCTCTATGTCATTGGCAGCCGTGCCTTGAGGGGGTATCTTCCGCTAATTGCAAGCTCTGTACAGCTCATTTCAGCCCCCCGTTGTGCTAAAACATTACCCACATTAAAAGATAGAAACTCCGAGGGTCATTGAAGAGGTCTTTTTTTGATTTATAGAGCTGATTTGTCAAGGCCTCATCAAAGGAAACCGCCATCTATAATGAAGAGAGTTTGGATGTGGTTTATAATGAAAACCGCCCGGGGAGGGTTTATTACGGTTATACCAGAAAGGGGGCGGGGGTCAATGGATAGGAGGTGTCCAGCACGCCTCGAAACTCCCCTGATTCGAATCTATCGAACATCCATCGGGGTGGATGAGGATTTGTTTTTACTTTTTTTTTGGCAATTTGCGTTCTGTTTCTCGGTTTCACACCTGGGGGAAGTTGGAAAAAATCGTATTACTTCATTTCTGCCAATCGATTTTTTAAGGGGTGTTAATGTCGTGATAGGGGATATAATGAGGGGCGTGATGTTTCTGGATGTGGAACGGATGGTGTTTGGGTTTGGGGGATGAACAGAGGGGTCGGGTCGAGCAGACGATTTTTGTGTTTTGCCGGGAAAGGAGGAGAGAGAACGGGACTTTTTTCCCTCCCTAATATCCGTTCCGATCGATGATTGAAAAAGTTCAATAATCCGCTTGAAAACAGTTGTTCATTTCTATTTTCAATCATTTTTCATTCATTGAACACTTAAGTATCTTAGTGGGTCGTGGTACGATTCTATTCACAAAAATAGTTATGAAATTTAATATTTTAGCCCGAATTATATTCTTTATATAAAACCTGTTTTTGTGGGGTAGATAGGGACCGCAAACAAAGAAACCGCATAAAAAATGTATTCGAAAATATCATAAATACATACTTATAACAAACAATTTTGTCGACATACTACAGAATTTTTTTATATGCTGCGGAGAGGGACCGCATAAAAGAAGTCGCACTTAGAAAATATGTCAATTATTTACAAAGTTGATGAGAAAGTGTACCCAAAAAAATAAATAATAAAATTACACATGCAAACATTTTAAAAATCATTTAATTTCTCGTTGTATACAGGGAAAAGTTCTCAAAATGCGCTTACACAATTCACTGCTACTCGTCGTAATCCTAAGCACGCCTTTTCTTCTTATGAATTAGTTCAAAATCACTCTTTTCGTCTTTTGAATGTGCAATTTCAATAGATTTATTTTTTGGCACCACAAAGTAAGTGATAAGTTTTTGTAACAATTATCAGTTAATCAGTTGCTTGTAAAAGTCACGATAACCAGATATACAAGGTCGAAGCTCTTTTTGTGGAATTTCAAACTCCTCCGGAATTGGTATCAATTTTAAGAAAATGCTTTTCCGATTTGTTGGAAAGCTGGATCCCTGTCCACTTGCATATTTTGTCCGCTCTCAAAGAATCCAATTCTTCTTGTCCGTCTTCATAATCTATCAAATTATTGATGATCTCACTGTCATGGCCTCTTCAATCAAGCACGTGCTGCTAGCGCGTTGAGAGAAAGCAACGGAACGGGAATTGTTGGAAGACTGTTTATAACAAATGAACAGAGAGTCTTGAAGTGTATATCTGTACACTTTACAGTTAAAGTCGTTGAAATTCATGTAGACCGCATAAAAAAATCGCACAAAAAAGGTCACATAAAAGTAGATTGTGTTGTATTTTTCAATAATTTCACAAAATTCGAAAGTTAAAAAGTACCCAGAATTATTATGACTTTTATTTTCGTTTTTATTTACATCCTAATAGAGTAAATAAAAACTTTAAACTGATTTATCTCAGAAAAAAAAGCTTTTCTTCATTTCAAATGATAAGGGGTTTTTTTCCTATTGAACCAAATGTTTTGTTACTTCTTATATATATATATATAGCTACTGTTATTATTACATGTTAGTGATGTTGGAATGCCTTTTTGAAGCAAAGCAATACCTCCTTTTTAAATACAAAAAAAATTTAATTTAGAATTTATATACATTTTTAAGGTACAGTAGAGCGTCGTTCATCCGAATCCAATGGGACCGGACACCTTCGGATACGCGATTATTCGGATAACCGAAAAACGAATGCGATCCATGCAGTATATGATATTGGACTCTATACAAATATTGAAACTCATCACCTGCGAGAAACGTGCTTGAAGAAAAAGCAAAATAGGTACAAAATGTCGCAATTTTACCTCGATTGGGGAAAATAATCACTTATTTTTCGTTATGCACTGCGAGAAACGATTTTCAAAACTGAGAGCAAACTACTCACACTTTTGAGCACTTCACATTCTCAAAATAGCTCCGATGCACGCTTACTCAAAATTGAGAATCGCATATTCTCAATTTGAGCTACAAGTACGTTCTCAATTTTGAACCAGTTACGGGATCAAATTTTTGAGAATGAAAGAACAGAATGAGAATATAATGTACTCATATTTGAATTTGTTAATGTATCAAATATGAGTTTAAAACAATAAAATGAGTATGTATAGCATTTATTTTCGATACTGTTGTATCTAATATGAATTTTTAACAGAAAAATATTTATTAACCCAAATCTTAAGGGATTTAAAAATGTGATACCTGAGTTGTAAATTTTCATTTTCTTCATCTTACGTATTATTTTATTTTCATTTCATGAAATTTTTACACTTCGAAATCAAAATTCATTTTACATTTATTGTGTGTAACAAAAAGTTACTCACGTATTATCGCGAAAGTGCCTAAGTTAAAGATAACTCGCCAAATTTTGGCAGTAACGATTTCGCATGTGTCCTACGTGCTGAATTAGCAACCACGTACTTCGTTTTATATAATGTCGCCAATACGGTGGCGACAATACGCAAGTATCAACAATATGAGCAAGTATCAACATGATATGCCAGATTTTACGGTAAGAATATAATTTTTCTCTCTACTTTTCTTTAATGAGTAAAAGCATAAAATATATTTATATTGTGTTAAATATAAAGAATCTGATATATATTTTTTCATTTATTTTCATCCAAATAAACACAACACTATAGTCACAATAAAGGTGTTTTATAAACCAGATCAATATGTTGCGAATACTTTCACTCAGCGCTTCTCTGTCTTTTTTTTAAAAGCTTTTATTTAACTTACAATGTATGTATGTATGTATGTATGTATGTATGTATGTATGTAATTTGTTCGGGTGGAATCTTGCAACTCAATTTTGAAGCTGATCTATTCCTTCCATTGAGCTGAAATTTTGTATACACGTTTAGTTTTTATGACAATGCATGTTTTGACCATTTATATTCCAATATTGCAATTAATTAAAAAGATATTAATTAAAAACGTTAAACTAGTTTTGGGCGCCAACTTGGATATATCTGCATTGTTGTAATAATTTTATTGTTACAACAATGACAAAAGTTGGCGTCGAAAATCGGTTTTCAGCCAAACTGGAATTTCATAATGTTGCGCTATTGACAGTATTAATTAACTTTGTCTAAAAAATAATTACAATTCTACAACGTAAAAATAATCTAATTTCTACAACGTATGCATTTTTTTACAAATTTCTATCTATTTTCTTGGATTTAAATTCAAAACAAAAAAGTAGAGCTATTTTTCAAGTAGATTGGTACATTGTATACCTTTCTCAACGCTGCCAAGTTAAACTGAGATGGAGTATTGAAGAAATTCTTTAAAAAATTTATCTAACTTTAATCTATGAAACTCAGACAAAAAATAATTACAGAATCGGAAAGATCCTTTTTTTATATATCTTACCCATCAAAAAGGAATCCGCTAGGAAAACAATAAGAGAAAAATATTATCTAGAAATGCAATATATTTTCGATTAAAAAAATAATTTATAATAAAATGAAGGAATTTTTTAAAGAAATTTTCTAATTTTAAGCCTACAAGTAATTTAAATATACCTCATTTTATCACCAGTAATCTAAACACACACTACGACATGTGTCCTTAAATTTAATTACAAATAGAATCTGTTAATTTTATTTGAGGTTTCTTTTGTTTGAAAAATTACGGCAATTTTGTATCTCTAGATGAGTTAGGCACATTGTAAAACCAGCTCAAGGTTATTTATATTCATAAAATGTGCCAAAAAAGAATAATTTGCAAAATGACCTGAAATATTTTAAAAATAAGGAGAGAAAAAAATCGAATCTTAGAAGAAACATTTCGTTAAATAGGAAATGCACTTCGCTATTTGGAGTTGTTTTACGATGAAAAGAGTAATATGTGCTTGGTTCCAGGAAAAAGTTCTTAAAATAGAGAAATTCCCAAAATAGTAGTTCGTTACATCTTCAAAATATTTCAAATCAATAATATATTCTTTAAGTTTTTCAAAAATAGTCAAAATTTTAATTAAACATTTAATAACTTTGTAATTTATGAAGATAATCTCATTAAAACTTTTTTTTTCGTGTGTAGAACAATGTTACCCAAAATCTGTACGAAGATTGAAAAAATTGCTTAAAAATTACGGATTTAAAAAAATTGTGTTTTTAGTCTAATACCCTTTTGCGAGAATTAATTCAGCTAAACCAGGGATGGCGAACCAGCGTTCAATGAGTTGAACAGGCTGAGAAACCTGTCCAGCGATAACTAAAATGTAAAAAATAAATTAAAAGTAAAAAAAACTTTTTTAAGAACAAGCTTTTATTTAAACGCGCTAAAAGGAATAAAATAAACTTTTCCTTTAAAACTTTTTTTACTATCAACTTATAACGTCATTACACAATTTATATGATATAAAAGCTTGTCGCGAGATTTACCTGTGTAAAACAAGTAAAATAAATAACTTGACCTGATTGATTTTAGTTTTTAAAAATTCAAACTAAGTAAATATGAGTACTTAAATTTTGCGACAAGCTTTTATATCATATAAATTGTGTAATGACGTTATAAGTTGATAGTAAAAAAAGTTTTAAAGGAAAAGTTTATTTTATTCCTTTTAGCGCGTTTAAATAAAAGCTTGTTCTTAAAAAAGTTTTTTTTTACTTTTAATTTATTTAAATATCAATTTAATAAGGTTTTTTAAATGGTCATATAAGAGTATAGCCGTCTGTACAATGTTATAAGATGAATCCAATTTAAACAATGTAGACCAATTATTAATAATACAAAATATACATTAAATATTAGTATTTACGTAGATTGAATTTTTACATGCTAAGTCCCAAACTGAAAATTAAAAAAAAAAATTCTTGAAATAGATTAAGTTTAATTTTACTAAACTCTAATTTTGCTCATTTTCCATAAGTTTACCAATAAGTTAAAAAAGTCCTTAAAATTTACAAGAAATTAGTCTCTTAAAAAGATTACTAATTGAAAACAAATATTTATTTTGTAGGCTTGCCTTTTTCAAGACACGCAAGCCATTTTAAAGTTCAATATGAAAATAAAACTAAAATTATTCCAATGTAGCAAAGGAATACTTAAATTTTTATTTGCCTATAAGCAAAGTGCCCAAAAAAATCAAACAATATGACTTATTATGAATCAAGTAAATTTCATTACAATATGCGACTACCCAAAATTCGCAGTTTTGTTGAAAATTACTTTTGTGTTTTTAAAGCCTATACATTTCAGATTCCAAAAAACACTCTATTTTTGTTTCTACGATATTTAGAAGAAAAGTTATAGCATAATTAGTAAACTGGAATTGGAGTTAACAAAACCAGATGCTGATCCCTACACAAAATATTTTTAAGATATTGAATTTAAATTTTCAGAACATGTTTTATTTAGTTCTATCTGTATTATGAATCAAAATCTAAGTGTCCACAACAACTTTTAAACGTCTTGGTATAAGATTTAATCAGTTTTTTGTAATGTCTGCATCGATTTACCTCCATGCTTCTGTGATTATTGATTTTACTTCCCACTGTGTGCTTATATGTCATGTTATCTTTTTATTTTAAATCTAGTTCTCCCCAAATATGCTCTGCGGGGCTAAATAAATTGATTGAGGAGGTGTTTTCAAAATTTTGGGTACAGTTATAGAGACACCAGCGGTGTACATTGAGAGCAGTTCGCTTGGTGTCATTATCCTGTTAACAAGGGAAGTCGCCTGAAATATCCAAATTTTGAGAGGATAATTTAAAATTTCTCTTTAAATTACAAAAAAAACTGATTCAATCTATACCAAGACGTTTAAAAGTTGTTGTGGACACTAAAAGATATCCTTCTAAGTTCTAAATTAAGAAAGAAATACAATATTTAAAGCTATGTTGAGATTTTTGTTGAGTGTGCGAAGACTTTTGTGGCATAATATTTGAGTAGCTTTTTGATTAATTTTTAATAATAATAGTTATTCTATTTTAAAAAAAATAATTATGTCATTCCATTAAGAAGTTGCAGATATCATAAAAAAATTACAATTTCTATATATTAATTTTTATTAGTCGAAATCATTAAATTGTATAGGAAACTGCAAGTGTATGAACACTTTTGGGGTTCACTGTATTTATGTACTTCATTGCTTTTAAATGAAAAAAAAAATCATTAATTTTTTAAAAAATCGAGTTTTTGCCTAAAATTTTGGCATATTTAAAAAACTTTTAAAAGTAATACAAATCTTTTATTTCCTAATACATATAAAGATGTTCCATTATTTATATACAGTATAAATATTATTTGAATACATTCATTAGAATTTTGTGTAAAAGATCCTAATTGCAATTTTTCATGAAAATTTTACTAAACTCGACAATTTTTATAATCAAAACTCTCCAGAAAACAGCAAAAGGGTTAAAAAATTAGTTAAATATGAAGCTAAAGAGAGTTTGAGCTATAAATATGGTGAGTTTAAGAAATGTACAACTAGTAGAACATTTTTCATATTGTATTTAAATCTTTAAAAGCATTGTCTGAGAAACTGTTTTTTGGCTTCACAGTAAAGTTCACAAATGGATTTCTTTTTAAGATATTGAATTGAAATTTTAAGAAAATTTTTATTTCATTTTATTTGTATTATAGACTTTAATCTCTGTGTAGGTATTTATGCATTTTATTGCATATACAATTTGTGAGAAAAAAACATGTTTTTTTTATTTTTTTAAAATTGACAGATTTCAAAAATATCATAAATCTTATCACTCTAGGCACAGATAATGATGTTATTTTTTGCAGTTTTAATATTATTTGAATATATTAATTAGAATTTTCAATAGAAGGTTTACTGTAACCTGCCAATTTTTCACTAAAAATTCCCAATCCAAAATTAGGTTCAAGTGTAGTATAGGGGGGGGGGGTAGTATATATATACAAACCCTTTGGATTTGGTTATTTTTCTTTGGATTTAGCGATTTTTATTTAGATATTATGGTGAGATAACAAATTTATTCTGGTTTCCGGACATTTATCGCTATGTAAAGTAGCTTGGTAATCGATTTTGACCACCAAAAGAAATTGACATCGCCAAGGCCCCTCCCCTATACTACATTTAAAAAAAATTCTTTAAAATGTTGTGGAATTGTATTTTAATTCCTAGTTCTTTGCACACCCTTTTCAAAGAATAAAGTTTTTATTTAGTTGAAAATTTATATGTTTCAATAAAATGCTCCGAAGGTAGCCACATACCTTAAATTTATAATACTGTCTTTTTAAGTAATCCGCCAAAAAAAGGCAAATTTTTCCGCTAAATTCCTATCTGTTTTGATTTAAAGTCCAACCACAAAATCAAAACAATCTGGTACTCATGTGTTCGTCCGCGGGTATAGCGTGGTAGAAACGAAAAATAGTTCGGAAGATTTATAAGAACTAAATTTGTTGTTGAACCCCAATTTTTAAAATATGTAGCCAGTATATTAAAAAAACCTCTTTAATCCTGAATATCTTTTTTAATTTGTTTGATAGTGTTAATTAACAATTTTTTTGAAATTTTGAGTACATGTATAATGTTTTATATTCGATAAGGCATGCGTTCATATATGATATAAGTAAACTCATTTCAAAATGATGATGTCCATGTGCTCATTTTTGAGTATTTCTTTTTTCTCCGTGTGCCATTGTACACCTTCGTTTTTTCAATGCAAGGTATCTGATTCTCTTCAGCAGCAGTAGTTGAGTAAGACAGCATTCTGATTGTTCTTCGTATCACTCCATAGCTGTCTCTAACGCAGAAAAACACGTCAGCATTTGCTACTTTCGTTGTTGTTAACCTCGTCTTCATCCGTTTCATCGTCGACAGGGTCGGATTCTACTTGCACGGAAGTCACAATCTCGTCATTATTTAACATTTGAAAACCACTGTCTTCTGCATCGCATGCCATCCAGGTTTCTACATCAACAAAACTCAACAAAAGAGCACGTATACACCCCCTCACTTGGAAACGAACTGACCTAATATTTCCGTGCAGAAATTTACCAATATCACACACAGCTGAAATTCTCCAAATATCCCTCACCTTGGGTTTTCTCGTCCCTTTTGGCCTCACAGGAAACAACTGTTGAGCATTGCACTGTCCGAAAACGTATCTGGACTTTGGTTCGGATATTTGACGCTCCGGATAATAAACGCTCTGATAAACGACGTTCTACTGTATTTTCATTAAACATTTATGAAAAAAAAGTATTTGACGAATCTCAATCACATTATCTCAAAACCTATGCCAACTTATTTTATGTATAGTATGACGTACTCTTAAATCAAATTTCATGAGTGTGTAAGTCAATTATAGTAGGAGTTTCTTAGAATCACTTTATGAACATTTAAATTTTTCTTTAAAAAGCAAAGGAAGCTTAGCTTTTTCTGGTATTATGAGCACAAAAATTGTTTGGCATAATACAGTTATACTACATAAGAGAAAACCTGAAGTGTGTTTTTTGAAAACAATTAAATTAAAAAATTCATAAATCGTACTAGCCTTTTTCTAAAGGCTGTTATTAAGTATGTTTCGTATGTGTGAGCTTAAAGGTACCACTTTTCTACACTGGAAACTATATAATTGAAAGTGATTCAAGTTTTTTTTTTTACTTGTTATAAAGTGTTCTAAAATATAAATAAAAAAAAAAGCTTTAAAGGAAAAAACATTAACTTAAGTAGCACTGAAGCAGTGATTCCCAAAGTGGTCTGTATCGACTTCCAAGAGTCTATGATGACCGAAAAAGGGTCCACGACAACGAAAAATTAATTTGGGAGTCCATGAGGTATAAATGGGACTCTCATTAAACCAGATCGTGACTAATTTTAAAAAGAACAATCCTATGCAAACCAGATTTTACCTATTAAGCAGATTTAGTTATTAAATTTAATGAGGTTAATTTGCAATTACAAGGTGACAACTTGAATTTTATTAAAGCAAGGACCATCATTGCAGCGTTTCTTGACAGAATTAAGCTAGAAGAGAATAAAATTGGAGCACACAGACTGTCACATTTTCTCAATTGACCATAGATAATCTGCCAAGAAAATGACGTTTTATTTTAAGTTCAACATTTAAATGTCTTTTATTCCTATTTTGAAACTAGGTCTGAGAATGCTTTGACTGAGTGGGGTAATTATTATAGTAGAGGCAATGAATTCACATGCTCACATTGAAAAAAAATATCATTTTACAGGAGGAACTGATCGGAAAAGGCAGTAACTTAATTCTCAAGGTAAAGCTTAGAAACAAATGTCAGCAATTTTGGCTATACAGACACATATACTTGTTATTTATACTGAATTATGCAGAAAAAGTAAAAAGTTTTTATGGCGAAAGAGTGAAAGTGAGAAAGTTTGAAATTGTTTTAGGTGTTTCCTGGTTAGTTATAAACAATTTTAAAAATGTGCCTATTTTTGAAAGCATTTTGGGTTTAAAAAAATGAGCTCTTAAGGGTTTAAGCAAATCCCACACGTATATATATATATATATATATATATACTATTTTTATGTAATAAATAATGTGTAAAGAATATAGTTTTATCAAAGACATGAAAGTATCTAAAATTATTGTTCTGTGTTAAACACATAAGACTATTAAACAATACAACTATTAACGCATTATTAATAGTACTACGGGTACTCATGATCCACGGTTACTTATGATCTTATACTTATTCACACAATGATCACGTGAACGATGACTTCGCCTCAGTTTTACACCATTCTTTATATCCATGACAACGTGAAGGCTTTGATTTAATGGTCATCTGCTGCTACTTGTCGGTTTTCTATGTTTCATTTGCCATCAAGATTACTAGAAATTTGTTCTGTTATATGTTTTTGATCATCACTTAAAATTTATACAGCTTATATATATTAAGTCTAAGCAATTTGTGATAACCTCTGGTTACCCCTTACATCCGATCCCTAACCCGGCTAGATGTGTAGGAGGAACTAAATAATCCACATACATTATTCCAATCTAATTTGACTTATTAATACTTATTAATGATTATGAAACAGACACGACACAATTCTAATTAAGGTACATAAACAATGGTAAAGTGCAGAGGAGAGATATTCTAATGCGGGGATAATATTACAGACACTCAACTGAATCTAAGACTGCTTAAATACGATCGTTTACCACTACGTCGCACACTAATAATCAGTTTTTACTTAATCAAGTGTACAATACCTGAATCCTTAATGCTTCGGATCCTTCAGGGGAAACTTCAGACACTTTCTTTGGCTTGATCAAATGACGATGGCTCCTCGGTCTATAATCTTTAATTCCACTGCTTTTCAATCTTCACTAACCACTTCTACTTGTACACATCAAACGTATCAACTTCAGCTTGTCAACAGATCACTTGCTCTCCTCTTTTCCTTCACTTCACTTAACCTCTTACTTCACTCCCTTTCAACTCGCGAAAACCGAATTTATCTAATATTCCTCATTTACATAAATCACGTTTGGTTTCTCGATGAAGGTTGGTTGAAATAAATATTTTGTTTTAAAGAGAAAAGAAGAAATTAGTAGAAAAGCGTATAGATCTGTCACAAACTTATGAGATTATAAAATTCAGCAACAACCTCCCCAACCCTCTTTTTAAAGAGGAAGGGCGGGGTAAAATTTATTTTGTTAAAGGGAAGCGGTCGTATTATGAAGATTTATGATTTCAAAAAATATGGAAACGAAGCTGGTAGTTATGAACCTAGAGACAAGTTACGAGGATGACACTTGAGATAGTATCTCCTCATTTTTCCACACAATGCCACACAAGAATTTTAAATGTCTATTTATGGTACAGCAACCTTTTCCCTACTCCACCCTCATTGTTTCTCAAGATGAGTATTTAGTGGCACTTGACTCCTCCCTGTAAAACGACTTGAACAAGCAGATTGTGTATCTACATTTCGAGCAATTTCAGCCCTTCAGCAATGGCTTCGAACAACTTTTTCCAAGTGAGTTGAAAGAATTGCTCGAAATTCCAGCCAATGGAGTTCTTTTTCCCCCTACAACATAAACAAGATAGCGGTAAAAATGGCAGCCTCGGATTCATCAGACGCATCAGAAATGGCGTATAATATTTTAATGGCTTATAATATTTTGAATATAATGTCACACTGTTTCTATTTACAATCGTCAACAAAAGCTTGAGCGGAATAAAAGAAAGAATAATAGATGTTCGTTTTCCGAAGCAGAAAAATCGGCGAGAAATTTTTCAATGTAGATAGAGCGTGGCTGACGTAGAGCGTGTCGTTTTCTTTACGGAAACCCTTCACCCTCACAGTCAATCGAAAAATTTCCCGAAATAATTGTTCGAAAGAGACTCGAGTTGTTTGAGACAAGCGTGTGATAAGACTTTCAGAAGCAACACGATGACCATTGACAATGGATTTTGTAATTTAGAGTTACACCACGAGGACAACACTTGAGTAGGCATCCATTCTCCGAATTTTCACCCTACAACAACGTGAATACTTTGAATGCTGGCAAATTTAATTGGCACGTATAGAAGCAAAAGTATTTTTTTTTACTTGTGGACTGAACTTGAGAATCAAATTAAATTAAGCAGCCATGATCAATTTTAGAGAAATTTATTTTTTCTGTTTTTAACCAACAAGAACATTTTACCAAATCTGTTATTGATGTGGGGGTGAAAGGAAGCTAATAGAAAAGTATTCTCTTTTTGCTTTCACGAAAAATTCGTGTCCATGTCTAAAAAGGTTTGAAAGAACTAATGATAAATTAGTTACTATTGAAAAGGTCTTGGTCGTAGATCAAATCGATAGCCAGTGACTCCTATTTAAAAGTTCACTAATCAAGACACACCCATGATTGGTTACGGAGAATTTAAAAAAAAATGGATTTGACATGGATGTCCCACAGATATATAATAAAACTATGTTCTTGTTGCGTTTGTGAGTATTCAAGCAAGGTGGTTGTAATGCAATCCTCTGCAATAATTTTCTATTATAGCATAATTCTTTGTTCGCTTTCCCGTCACGTATCAGTATAATTTTGTTTTTGTCGGAAGATTGAGTGAGTGAATATTAACGTCGCACTATACTCCTATAAGAGGGATTTTAGCGTCAGTGTTCGTTTTGGAACCATGGTCAAATGACGAGGATGACACTTGAGCTGGCACCCCTCTCCTAATTTTCACACCATACCAACGGGAGAACGTTTGATATTCGACAAATTTAAAGTGCATTGCTGCCCTAAACGGAGGGTCATCAGCGATACTAGGTTCGAACTCGTGACACGCCGACCATGAGTCCATTGCCTAGGCTACCGTGGCCACTCGTTAAATCGGAGGTCCGATTGTACTTGTATTTATTTGAATAAGTGTTCCTTGGGAGCTAATTAAGATTGTAATGGCTTCATTGTTTAGTGTCATGCAAAAAGAGAATCTTGAGCACCAGACGTAAGCGAATCCACGAACAGCAACAAAAACGCCGACTAAATGAAATACAGCAATAAGAAAAAGATAGAGGATGCGCAGAAAGAGGGGTGTGGACCAGAATAAAAGATTCTTTTCCATCGAACAATCCCTCCCCTCGTCCCTCCCCAGACGCCGCATTCTTCGTACAAGAAACGCATCAAGACCATCAGGTGCTTTTTCCGGAATTGGTGCACAATGGGAAGTGAAAGCAAAGTGCAACATCGTTTTCTCCTCACGTCCCACGCTAGGGGAAGAGCCCCACTTAAAAATGCCGCCAGCCATATTGTTCTCGGCGAAATTTTCCTTCCTGGTGAGTGGCAACGACCCAACGATCTACAATTGGACCCTCCTTGTTTTTGGAACACCAGCAAATTTTCCCGCCTAATCAGTTTACCATCCTTCGTTGAATGGGAGGCAAGAAATCAAATTCATTTGTAACTATTGAGATTCAATTCAATTTAGAAGGGGTGTTAAGTGCGTGGCGGGGAGGGGCTTTTTATTATTGCTATTATGTTCCCCTCCCCTTCCCTTGTGAGTCCCAGAGGACACTATATATCCCTGGAACTGTTTTAACCCTGTAAATGGCTCGTCTGAAAGCGTTCTCGCGTGGGCTACAGTCGAAGCAAATTCCAGGTGACAGTTCGAATTGTTGGGAAGTCACCCTCGACGGGTTGGCCGAACCCTTCAGGGTTGTTGCTGACAAGAACGTTTAAATCCAACTGTCGGCCCCAGTGGAAATGGTTTTGTCGCCAAGATACTAAAACAAAAGAAAATTCACACTTTTATGATGAGGAATTCCCATCTGAAAATGCTTCTGTAATAAGTTTTGCTTGTTAAAAAGTGTTGGATTTATTTTAAATTTTCGAAATGAATAAATACTTAGATAAATTTTAAATATATTTCTGGAAAAATACGTTTATGGATCATAGCAGGTGTGCTGTAAATTAGTTGTTGCTGGCAACTTTTTTCACGGCTATTGCGCAATAAGGAACGTCATGAAAAATCAAATATCACAATCATTATGGCGGGTTTTAACTTGTCATCCCGCTGTTTGATGTGGTTGGAAGAAACGTGCGATTTTTTCTTCAATATGTTAAAATAACTAATCTAATTTTCCCCCTAATAAATCTGATTATGAGTGAACAAGAAAGTTTTTAAAAATTTGAAATCTATTCCTATTTAAATCAACAAAAAGGAAAATTTTATTTTGATTACTTTTTATTACCGACTTACAATTAATATGAATATGAACATATATGACAGAATCTCAATATTAAGTGGCAAAATAGAAAGTGCTTTTCCATAGGGTGTTGGACTATTATTTTTGTTTGTTACTATTTAGTCATTTATACATCACGTTCTCAGAAATTAGGCCATCCTAGGTGGGATTTTAACCCACCACTTTTGAATTAGAAGTCCAACGCGCTATCCATTGCGCTACAGGGACACAACGCGGGCAATTTTTCTTTTTATATATGGTGTTGGACTGTTATTTTTGTTACTGTTTATTCATTAATTAAATTTTAACCAATGAATTAATATTTGAAAACCTTTTTTAACATCAAGTGTCATCCACTACAAGTTTTAAAAAATGTATTTGAACTTGAGTGGATGAATAAAAAGTATTTTAGTAACGATTGAAAATTTGAACAGTGTACATCAACTACCACATGATTTTCGGAAGATTATTTGGGGTATTCGATATAATCTGCACACAGAATTACAAAAAACAAACCTTTTTAATTCAATTCCTACTATTAGTTCACTCTCTCTCTCTATACTAATTTATACATATACTAATACATATACTGCTCTCTATATGTATTTACTAATTTATACATATAGAGAGAGTGAACAAATAGTAGGAATTGAATTAAAAAGGTTTGTTTTTTGTAATTCTCTGTGCAGATTATATCGAATACCCCAAATAATCTTCCGAAAATCATGTAGCAGAAATTTACATCACTATGCAGTTGTTTCACTTCTAATGTATAACGAAACTATTTTTCATAATATGCTCATTTTATATTACTTTTGTAGAGAAATTTAGAAGAGAGGGAAAATTACTTGTACTCTGAAAATTACTTGTACCAGTCATAATTCGATTGGCTATCAGAGGACGACGACGAGTGCCATGAAGCAGATGAGATTGAAATAATAATAATTATTATTATTATTATTTAATTCACGTCTGGAGTAAAAGTTATTCAATGATATATTATTTTTCTATTTATATTTTGTACTGAGCTTATCATGTAAATTTGCATGATGATGGATATTTCCATCAAACTGTTTTTCAATTATTCTACTTTTTATATTTATACTAGTATTTTTTTTTAAAAATTTTTTTCCCCTTCTATCTCGATCATGTATTATATCACCCTGATTTATTTCCCAAAAAAGAAAAAATCATGCAAAGAAGGGCGAAACTTTCAAATTTCACCACTAAGGGACGCTACAATGAGTCTCAAGTGTAGCCACTTAACACTATATAAATAGACGTAATTTCACGCTGATAAAAAGACGCAACTAACTATCTTCGTCTCAATAATAATTTAATTTTTTCCCCATTTGATATAATGATGTTTTATTATTTCAAAACGATTTTTCGCTAATTTTAGCTTTCTCAAATTTTTTTAGATTAATTTCCAGGGATTTATCTCTCTATATATAAAATAAAGTCTTTCGTGATGCTGTAATAAATTTATTACGTACTATCGCAGCAATGCCAAAGTTCAAGATAACTCACCAAGTTGGCATCCCGGATTTTGCATGTGAATTAATTGAGCTCTGAATTGACAACCATGTGCTTCGTTTCATATAATGTCGCCGATATGGTTGCGATAGTACATTATTGCAAGCTCTCGCAGAAAAGTATCGCAACGATTGCCTGTACTGGAATCGTTGCCTGAGAAAGACTTATTAAAACAATGAACAGAACTTAATACTTAATTTTCCATGATGCCGCAACAGCTACAGGTTTATTAAAATGTGAGGGTTTTATCAGTGAAATGTTGGGTGATGCAGATTTAGTGATACATTTCACTTAAGAGGAGCGCCAAGAACGAATGTTGTGACAAAAAGAATAAATAAATAGAACTACAAAATACACATGAAATTACAGATTTACAATTTAAGCAAGAGTATGAAAAGTTGTGTAATTAGAACAATGTGGTTTGGTCAACAGTCAGGCAGACAGGGGGGACCCCCACCTCACCTAGAATACAGTGAAAAAATTCCCGAAGCGTACGTTTTTCAAAGTAGCAAAACATGCTCAATTAGCGCTAAGTTTTTTATGCATGAACGAGCGAAAAAAAGAGCAAAAAATATATTACTTGGGAAAAAAAACAGTCAAGCGAGACATTTATAAATAGTTTTAAAAAGAACAATTAAAAACCTTTTATGGAGCTCTGTGATGGAAATTTTATATAAATTCCAGTTCATTCTTTTTTTCTATTTTAATCTTTAATATTTTTCTTATCAAAATTAATGTAAGAAAAGAGAGCTTATGTTCCAATATTTACTCATAGTTTTTAATGTGATTTTTACCTGCCAAAAAATAAATTCAAAGATATAAATTTAAAAAGAAAATCTTAAATTCTGACGCAAAAAAGATTTTTTGATAGAATTATATTTTATTCTTCCCTAAGTGTTGTGGGTCTTTGTTGAATTCCCTTTCATCTTTTACTTTTTGAAAAATAAGAAATTCATATAGAAAGCACTGGCATACATGAATAATTTGATCTAAACCGTGTGCGTGCGTGCGTGTGTGTGTGTGTAAAATTTTATCCAAGCCTGTACATCGCAACTTTTTACGTTCGTTCTCATTTTTAATAAAAAATAAAATGGATAACATATTTCCGTGCTTTATTCTAGCCCCAAAGTGTAGTTCAAATTGGATAATAGTTATAGTTTCTTGTCCTTGATACTTTCAACAATATTACAATATATTTTTAGAAATATAATTGTCACTTCCGCTTGTTATAAATGTTTACAAAAGCTAGAGATAGAAATAACATTAAACGGGTACTGCGAATGACGTTACACAAGTTAGAGTAGAAAGGGTTTTTTTTCAAGTTTGAAATTTATTCTCCGAGGCAACAAAAATAATCTTAATGAAACCATGTTAGAATATCTATTAATAATTACTGGCAATTTTCACACGTTAAATAAATAAACTTATTTTTTACAGAATTATTGCAAGGCCAAGTGCGCGATGTGAGCGGCAAGCGACGAGGACACACATAATCGACATAATCAGGAACCTAGTTGTCAAATGCTATTTTGATAATGGATATCAATACCAATGCTCGCCGCTCGTATTGTTCATGCTCGCTAATTGTATCAATTCCCATAGTGTACCAATTTTTAAAAAAAATCTTTTTTTTTAAAAAATTTGGATAGAACAACATTTTTTGCTTATGACAGAATTATATTTTTAGTACAGCCGCCCATCCAGTATAGTGGCTAGTGAAACTGACTGTGGTGCCGTTGGGCCTGGGTTCGAATCCCGGAGAAGGTATGGATGTTTGTAAATGAATAATGACACTTTGCGGCATGGCGATACTCTAAATAACCGATAGGTTATTAGAACAACCCTAGGGTGTTCTCCCTCAAAATCGGCGTGGAAATGAGCTAAGTCGTACTGCCATCTGCATGGTGCTCAAAGTCGCGGCTAACGACAAATATACAACAAGCCTGTTGCCACGATGAATTTCGCGGGCCTTTATCTGATGTTACTGTCAATTAGGAGGTATTAGAAACAACAACAGAGTATACATAAAATAAAATAAAATTATTTATTTAAAACTGAAAACTATTATTTTTGGCGAAATGAAAGCCGGAACTCTGAACCTATATATATACGAACGAAAAGAAATTACGGTTTGAAACCCTGGTTTTAACTTTTTAAAAATATGCTATCAAATTCAATTTCGAAATTTAGTTGTTACCTGTTCATTATTTACCCCGCGTTTGTCAAATAAATTGCCAACCACGGATATCTCGCCAAAAATAGCAACCCTTCCATCAACCTGAAGTACATTAAATTCCATTGGGATTTGTCGCCCTCCATCCTACCCCAATGAGCCGTCTCCGAAAACCGGTTGACATTTTAACGAACCATCCCCGCGACTCCCACAGGGAGCCACTTTCATCACATATTGCGCGAAGAAAATTGCTCAATACTCCCTTACCCCACCCACCCCTTTTATTTTTCTGTATTTTATTCTCTTCCACCCCAACCCCCCGTCCTCGTCGTCACTCAACGTGCATTGTCTCGCAGGTTTCACCACCTGAATTGCTAAAAATGCGTTGGTTATTGTCTTTTTAGAACGCCAATACGTTTAGTGTGAAACAATGAAGTATAAACACGCGAAATAAAGATTCTTTTGTCTTAACTGTGACATCGTGAGCGAATATGGAATCATTTCGATAGATTTGTCTTTCCCAAACGAAATTTAGAACTCACTCTTATTAGTCAGTAGATAAAAGTTGCAATACGAAATGAAATAGAGATCGCGTAAGAAAATTTATGCTAATTTTCCTTCCACACAATTATTTCCAATTTTGTTAACGAAAAACACGAAATGAGGGAATCTCTTCTTGAAAAGTGTTATTCGTTTTATAGATATATAAAAGAGTATTTTCTTTTTTTCCCCCTCCTCTCTTAAGAAGGTAAGTCTCTGCATTTCTCAATTTAATTAATGTGTTTCTTCAGGTATAAAAAGTATGCAACAAAATTTACGTAATATATATAAATTCACTTACACCAAATTTCTTTGCAGCTACCAGATCGTATAAGTCAGGTTTATAATTTTCAATTATTTTTTTTTCATTCGAATGAATTATAAAAATACACATAAAATTTTTAAAAAAATTCGTTCTATACGGCTGTGAGTCGGGAATTGCGGAATATTTTTTTGCAATTCTAAAAATAACTTCACTGGTTTTTGATAAAAATCTCCCAAATCATCATGGATGCATACTATAAGAAATTGTGATATGAATTATCTCTTGTCAAAAAAATAATATTTATTTTGTTAAAGAAAAAAAATATTTTTAAAGATAAATGTATTATGGAATAGGTGATTCAAACCATTGGAAAACAAATTAAGATTTCATAAAAATCTAGTTAATTTTGTGACGGAACTATACATGGCTCTACTAACGCCTTGGGGATTCTTCTGGGGAAACAATAGTATCAACCAACTTTCACCGAAGAAGGAAAGCGTGTTTATGCAAATTAAGTATATTATACAAATTCTGTACTCGCGAGTTTGAAGAGTTAGTTGGCAAGTTAGTTGGTTAGTTGGGGAGTGAAGGATGATTAAGTGCATTTGGAGTTTATCAATGGAAGATTACTGAGAGTGGATCAATCGACGGTGATTAAATCCAGATAAGGATCGCCTTCAAAGTTCAAGTGTAGGACTCGAATTCATAAAAGTACAAGTATCGTGATCCTTATTTAAATAGCAGTTAGCTTATTAGTGTGCGACGTGTAGTTTATATTGAGCGTATTTAAGCTGTCGTGGAATCAATTGTGTCTCCGTATTATTATCCCCAGGCTAACGAGTCTCACCTCCGTGCTCTGCTGTCTGATCTGTTATCTTAATTAGATTGTTATTGTGTCTGCTTGATATTTTGGTGACAATAAAATAATTAGTGTGAATCATGTCTGCTGATTATTCAGTTTCTCCCACACACCTTTCCGGGTCTGAGGGCAGACAATGGGTTTTAGAAGGAAGCAGGAACCAACAGGCATTACAATTTTAACTCCAAAGGTCATATTTTTAAGAATACAGACAAGTCATTTTTCCATTTAGAATTTATTAGCAAATTTCACTATCCAGTATAGCTAAGGTGGGGCCACAGAAAACAGCTGAAGCATTGAATTTAAATTGTTCCTCATTGCTCTTCGGAAAATTTTCCGTTACGGACGATACATTCAGCGTCTGATTCTTTAGTTAATTGCATGAAGTCTAATGGTACACATCAGAATGAAATGTGTCGGGATTATGAAATATCTAGTATTTCATAATACTCAACAAGCCATCTTAGAAAATAAACCTTTAAACTGAAGAACAAAATGTAGTCAGCTAAAAAAATTACCCTGTGACGGTTCTATCCACAATTATACTAACACTTTGGGGACTATTCTGGGGAAAAACAATTTCAATTCAACCAACTTTCGCCGACCAAGAAAGCAATGAAAAATGAAGTATATTATATAAATTTCGCGAGTTTGTGAGTTGGCAATTAGGAGCTAGCATAGAGTCTGCGAGTTAGTTGTTAGTTGAAGATTGAAAGATAGGAGAATTAGTTAGAGGTCTTGGAGTTGTCCAGGGAAAAGATTAGAGCGTAGATCCAACGACGTTGACCAAGCCCAATAAAGATCACCTGCAAGTTTCCAGTGTAGGATCCGATGCATGAAAAGTACAGGTATTGTAAGCTTGATTAAGTAGAAGTTATATATATAACTTATTAGTGTGCGACGTAGTTATGTTTGAGCGTATTTAAGCTTGAATTCAGTTGAGGGTCTGTAGTAGTATCCCCGTGTTATAGAATCTCACCTCCGCACTCTACTATTTAATCGCCTACTTTAATTAGATTGGTATTGTGTCTAATTGATATTTGGTAACAATAAATTAATTAGATTGAAATCATGTCTGTTGATCATTCAGTTTCTCCCTAGCCGGGTTTACAGGTAGACAAGGGGGTTCAGAGTCAAGCAGGAACCTACCGCTATCTCTCTCACAACCCCAGTATTACAAACTACAATTCTTTTAGTGTACATTGTACTTAACTTTAATGTTTAAGTCATATGTATATTAATAGGTTAAAATGTTTGAAAAAATGCATGCAAAATGTTTTGAAAATCGCATAACACATTTTGTTTTGTAGCAAGTGATATGGCAACAGCAAGTGGTCAACTTTCACTGCAATGCATCGTGAGAGTCTTTCTTCAATACTTCAAGGTTTCCGAAGCATTAGCTGCAATAAACCAGAGGCAAAACTTCGGTATTCCATATTACCTAACCTTCCATAATGCCTAACCTAGTTTACGTGAATCACGCATATGAAAAATGAGTACTGTGCATAAAGTATCAATTCTGGGAACTTTAAACCGTTTACCAAATTAGGCAATTTTTTTTTTATTTACAGTGGTGGCAAAAAGTCCTGATCACACTCATTTTTTTTATCCAATTTTTGAGTTTCTTAATGAAATTATTGTACTATTTTAAATGCTGCTGTGGATCCTAATGTATTATTTATGCTAATTTCAAATCCATCTCTAGTTTTTTAATCCCACAACTGCATGAAAAAAGATCTAAATTTCACCCGAAAAAACTGCATCGAAAAAATTACATTAAAAGTATTAGATTTCTTGAACAATGTGCCCATAAACTTAAGGTATCCAACTACTTGCGAAAACTTTTTTTTAAAAAAAATGAAGTTATGGTGATTTTTTTTTTTTTGTTATTGTTGTTTTTAGATTTGTTTAGATATTTTAAGAAAAATATACTAAAATTAAGAAGAGAAAAAGAAATATTTTACTAAAATGGGGGAAAATGGGTAAAAATTGACAAAAAATAACATGAACGCGGTCCTTCTGCACCAAAAGTTTATGAACAGATTTTCAATTCTGATGTGTTGCTATGTTATTCATTTTCAAAATGACCTTCAGGAAAAAAGATATTTTCATTTTTACAAAAGCTAGAGAACTTTATCTTAGTTATTGCTTGAAATTGCTTAAAAAACAGTGATAATATTCATATAAGGGAGTGTAAATTTTGTAATAAAACAGTGATTGGTAAATCTGAAGATTAAAACACCTCTACTATTATACCGAGCGTACACAAAAAATTTTATATATAGTTAATTATTTTCAAAACTTTTTTGAGCAATCGCTGTCTCCGTTTGATTATTTTCAAAAAATCACATTTCGAGTCAAACGCGTTTTAAAGTATGACATCTTGGTTAAAGTAATGATATCTGCTTTTACTAAAACACTTGTAGTTTTTGTTCTAATGAACGGAAAATAATAAACTTTTTTTTTTGTAAAGCTAATAAAATGGCCTATAAAATAAAATCATTAAAAATTTCTCAATTTTTTGCAAAATTTCTAATTTTAGGGTAGTCGGATACCTTAAGGCAATGTTTCTCAACCACTGTGCCGCGGAGCTTTTGTGTGCCGCCAAATTTTAGAAATGTATATAGTAAAAATTATAATGCGTTCTTTTATTACGAGAATTAAAGAAAAGTACTTATATATATTTTCTTTGTGTCCCGCCAAATTTTGAAATCGTTAAAAGTGTGCAGCTACAAAAAAAAAGTTGAGAATCACTGCCTTAAGGTGACTACGTTCGAAAAGAAAATTTTAAAAAAGAGTATAAATGGATAATTTTTTATATTTAAGTCAATTGATTTATAATATACATATAAAATTATAATTTAGGAATATAATCATAATAGTAAATTATTTGAATGATATTCTGGGGCAAAAAAGAATTAAAGTATGGCATGCTTTCAAAACATTCTCCTTTTAAGAAAAATGCTTCTATAATACTGTATCTTAATAACCAGGTATAGAACTTTTATACCAGAGCTAAACTAGGATTTTTTAAAAAAACTCACATATTTTCAGAATTTCGATCAATTGAAACAATAAAAAAAAAAACGGGGATTTTTTGTAAATATTTCTCTATTCTGATGCATTAAAATATGAATAAATATTAAATATAATTGTAAGTTATATATTTCCGAATTCCTTGTTCAAGCTCTGTGTTGAAGTCTTAGCAATATGCAGGCAAAGTACTATAATTATAGAAGCATTTTTTTATTATAGGAGAATGTTTGAGAAAGGGTCATTCTTACTTCATTTTTTTTAAAAAAAGAACAGAACTACTAATTAATATTTTCTAATAATCTCTAAAATTGAAGTGAAATGATTTTTTGAGCTCTCCTAACCCAATAACCAAGTGGACTTGGTCAAAACCAATTTTCAGTAAATCTTTACTTTATAAAATAAACATGCATGCTAAATTTCATCTCTAAATCTAACAGAGCAAAAACGGAATTTTTACTATCAATACGCCACTTAACCTCATAGAGAGTCGATTTCTAAAAGAACCGTTCTAAGCATATTTGAATTCAACAAAATGCAAACCAGATTTCATTATTATAGTCCATTATTATAGTTCGAAAACGGAAATTATTTGCCAATACGCCCCGGTAAACCCCGCCGCTCCCCCTAGGAGTGGATTTCCATAAAATTCATTCTTAGTGCATTACTCAACAAATGAAACATGCTTAACAAATTTGGAGTATGCGAGTCCAACAATTTGAAAACAGGAATTTTTTCCTATAACCCTTCCCTTAACCCCTCGCAACCCTTCCCCCCCCCCTTGGGGTTTTCGCAAAACTCTTCGTTAGAGAAACTCCATTCCATTAAAGGAACATGCCTGCCAATTTTCAAGCAGGTAGGTTTGATAGTTTAAAAACGGATTTATTTATCTATTAGGCCCCCTTGATCCCGCAAAATCCTTAGGGATCAATTTTCGCGAAAAATATTTTGTAGTTGTTCTCTATTAGATAAAAGGAATATGCTTACCGAGTTTCAAAATTGTATATCTAATAGTTTAAAAATCGAAATAATTATTTACGAAATATTATTGCCCCTTAAGCTCCCGCAACACCCCTTGGGGGTCGATTTTCGTAAAACCCATTTTGTAGCGGATCTCTACTCTATTAAAAAAATCTGCTTACCAACTATTAGACATACAGTCTTGACTATATGTCTAATAGTTTACAAATGGAAATAATTACATATAACGCCTCTTAATACTTCGCAATGCCACCTAGGGGTCAATTTTCACAAAACCCATTTTGTAATGGAGATCTACTCTATGAAAAGAATCTGCTTACCGAATTTCAAAAGTGCACAACCAGTAGTTTAAAAATAAATATAATTATTTATAACGTCCCTTAATCCCCCGTAATGCCCCTTAAGGTTACGATTTTCACAAAATTTAAGAAAATTTTGTATTAAATTTCATTAAGTTCTTGTGGATGTTTTTGTTCCATTGATTTTTATTAAATGCAGTCATATATGCATTTCTATGTAAATAAAATGTACTCTAAAAACTTAATTTGTTGAATATTAAGTTTTTTTTCTAATATCCTTTAACACAAGAAAATATTTCAGACCCCCACAGTTCAAGTTAAGCGATTGTTACTGTAGTATAACCCTAATCCAGGGATTTGAATAATGTAATCCCGGGATTTAAAATATCCCACAGAATGGCAAACCCTAAAAAAATATCCACAAAAATTCTAATAGAAAGTTGAAGAACAAGTAATATAAAAGTTTTTTTTTTTAAAGTAAATTCCTACTTCGTTAAAAAGCGTACTGGCGCCATCTGTTGCAGCCGGTTGTAATTTCGACAGAAATAACGCAGAATAAATTTAAAATTAAAAAATTTAATTTAATTAATTAATTAATATTTGAAAAAACTGTTCCAACATCAAGTGTCATCCACTATAAGTTTAAAAAAAATGTATTTGAACTTGAATGGAATAGAAATATTTTATTAACGATTGAAAATTTGAACAAGATATATATATATAGGGAGAGAGTGAACTAATAGTAGAAACTGAAAAAAAAGGATACAGAAATTCTTAACACGTCCACAAATCGTTCTTCTTAACTGAGGAGTTACTTTGCTTCTCCTGAGGCTGAGCGAGCTCGAAATAGTTACGAGCACACGTTTTACCAGAGGACTGTTCAATCAATCTAATCTTTCTAGTGCAAAATTTATATGGTCGTGAAAGAGCAAGAAGGCCAGGCAAAAACAAAAGCAAAAAGAAGAGTAAAAAGTAGCGAGGTATGAATCCATTACACTGTGGTACCGCCCCTCCTCTTAAACAGATCGCAACCTCAGGCGAAGAACTGGAGACAAGCAATGACACAAATCGTCTTTCACAGCACGGAAAACCCCGCACGCACTCGCACACGGAGCGGTCACGCACGCTCTCTGATTACGGACAACCCCAACAAAAACAAAACATTCCATTTTCTCCCACACACACCTCCCCCTCCCCCCAGGTCTCCCACTTGTCACTCGGTGAGCCCCTCAAAGCTAGAAGGATTACAGTGATTGAATATGATGAATGACCACTCATTATGGCTCATTACTCAAATGGTGGACCGCTTACCTGGACTGCAACAAAATAATGTTTTCTTTTTTTATATATATTCTCTCCTTTTCTTCATTACTGTTTATTCGGGAGCTGCTGAGGTAATGTGTCTAGTAGCAGGACGACTCCGGGTCGCTATTGGTTGGGCTGATGCATTCGCATGTAGGAACTGAAGATTGATTTGACGTGAAACGTGAGATCGGCTCCTTGTCGGGATTTCTGGGATTTGGTTCGGAGTAGTGCGATTGCTTCTGACAAGAGGGCTCTGTTTTTAATTAAGAAAAGTCAAATCCTGATTTTTTTTTCTCTTTAATGAAGAGTATCTGTCTTGGAGGTGACGCCGATGGGACGGCTAGGCCATCTCGGTTGAATTTTTTTTTTTTTCTCCTCGGCAGATCATTCTGGAACGATACATCAGAAAAAAAGTCTTGTATCAAGAGCGACGCGCAAAAAAAAAAAATTTTTTTATTATCATGTTTACTCTGCTGTAAATCCGTATCTTTGTTAAAATAAATAAAATGAAAAAACTATACAGTAATACCCCGAACTTATATGATGAATGAGTGAATAATAACGTCGCACTGTTCAGCTACATGAGGGGTTTTCACGACTGACCTCGTCATTTTGAACCATGGTCAAGTGACGAGGACGACACCTGAGCTGGGACCCCCTCTCCTAACTACCACACCACACCAACGGGAGGACGTTTGAGCTCTCGACAGATTTAACGTGCATCGCTCTTCTACACGGCGGGTCTTCAATGGTACTATTGCTCGAACTCACGACATGCCTGCCATGGTCCGATACCTTGACCACTTGGCCATCACTTCCACGAACTTACATGATAGGTGGGACTGAGTAATGACCTCGTAAATCGGGGCATAATTGCACATATAAATGCATTGAAATTATTTTTAGTCGAGGGCGAAGACAAAAGAAAATAATAGTTTAGAAAAAAAAACGTTAATTAAAACTTTAGATAACACAGATACAAAATCGCAAACTAAAGTTAATTTGATAAAGAAGGATTAATTAAAAATAATAATAAAAGTATTCAGCAGGGTCAAAAATTTCTTTTTTACAAAATTTACACGTAGCATACTAATGACTTTTTGTTATTCTTTGTTTAGTTGAAAAATACACTCTTCGTTGGATCCTATGCTTTCTAAAATTTGCAACTGTTTTTCAATTAAGCTGAGGCAATTTGTCAAATTCCCAAAACGTTATTCGATCTTCTGATTGAATTGGGTTTAAAGACTCAAGTTCTTCAATGACTTGCTCTTGCTCATGAATTTCTATGAGCTCATCCATTCTCATCTATTTGTAGGAATCCAGCAGTTCTTGAATGTCCTCACTATCCACTTCTAAATTTGTTTGCATCGCAAGATAGTCAACTCTTCTTCAATCCCATTACCAATTTCATCAGACTCTGGCAATGATTCCACCTGTATTTCAGTATTTCGAGAAGAACACAACAAACAAAAGTGCTCTAACAAAAGACGAATCGACGACATGTGGGAATAGCGTTAGTCATAGTATAATTGTATTTTAAAAAATATTTGAATTAAATCGAATGTATGATTCAAATATTGTTTCTCCCTTAAAATTCAAGTTCTTTTTGTGTGTGTGTGTGTGCGCGCGCGCGCGCGCGTGTGTGTGTGTTTTAACACTCCCCACAGCAAAGCAATACGAGTGCTACTGGAGATAGAGCTTGTAATTTTGAACCAAGGATGACACCAGAAGTGACACTCCGCTCTCCGAACTTCCATACACCGCCAACGCGAGAGCTTTGAGCCACAGCCGATTTAACGTCGTTTTTTCACCCCTCTACATGGTGGGTCTTCAGTGTCCCAAAGCTGGAGCTCATGATACGTCGGGAACGAGTCCGTGTGAGTGAGTGAATATTAACGTCGCACTGATTAGCAACACGAGGGCTTTTGGCGACGGTCCACGTAATTTTGAACCAGGGTCAAGTGACGCGGACGACACCTGAGCTGGCACCCCTCTCCTAACTACCACACCACGCCAACGGGAGGAAGTTTGAGCTCTCGACAGATTTTACGTGCATCGCTCCCCTACACGGCGGGTCTTTAGTGGTACTAGGATCGAACTCATGACACGCTAGCCATGATCCGATGCCTGGACCACTCGGCCTCGAGTGAGTCCGTGAGCATGACCATTAGGCTACACCTGCCCTATAAAATTTGTGAAACATAAATTGTATTGCTTGCATCTAAGAAAAATTGCTCTAATCGTTAGTATCATGTTTCGAAAATGATTCGTCACTCCCACCGTCACAGCTGACTTCGGAATTGGCGCCGCCATTTTACCGCATCATGTCTTCTTCTGTGCCATCCAATCCATTTGTTATGCAACATTTTTTTAAAGAATTTTAAATAATTATTAAAGACTGTTGAGCCTTTTCAAGGAAACATTATATCATGTTGCTTACGCCATCGACGAATATTCGATTCTAAGCCGCACTCGATTTTCAGTACCATTAACAATCAAAAAAAAGTACGGCTGAAATTCGAATATATACGGTAACAGAAAAACATTTTCAACCTCTCACATATCACCAAGTACTTCAATTAGTCTACTACAAATCCTGCCTAAGGTATCCGACTGGTTGCGACAACATTTTTTTTAAAAAAGGAGATATGGGGATTTTTTTGTTATTTTTAGATTTGTTTAGTGCACTTTAAGAAAAATGTGCTAAAATTAATAAGAGAAAAAGAAATTATTATTACTAAAATGGGAAAAAATAGGTAAAAATTGACAAAAAATAGCATGAACGCAGCCCATTCTGCACCAAAGGTTTATAAACAAATTTTTAGTTTTTTCAATCTAATGTGATGCTATATTATTCCATTTTGAAATGACCTCAGGATAAGAGATACTTTCTTTTTTACAAAAACTAGAGCACTTTATCACTATATGAAAATGCTTAAAAAGACAGTGATTATATTCACATAAGGGACTGTCAATTTTGTAATAAACCAGTGATTGATACATCTGAAGGTTAAAACAATTCTACTATTATACAGAACTTACAGAAAAAAATTTGAGTTAATTATGTTCAAAACTTTTTTAGCAATCGCTGACCCTGTTTGAGTATTTTCAAAAAATCACATTTCGAGTAAAACGCGTTTGAAAGTATGACATCGTGCTTAAAGTAATGGCATCTGCTTTTACTAAAACACTTGTAGTTTTTGTTCTAGAAAAAGGAAAATGATAAACTTAGTATTTTTATAAAGCTTATAAGAGCGCCGATAAAATAAAATCATTAAAAAAAACTTGTCAATTTTTGGCAAAACTCACAGTTTTAGGGTAGTCGGATACCTTAACATTATAATGACTTTAATCCATTATTTGGATCTCATCCATAACTTGGTGGTTTCCAACCACACAGGCACCAAATCATAAAACACATAACGCACTTCAAATATCTCGGCTTTTTCGCTCCCTTTCCAAAAAAGATCCATTCCGTTCTGAGGTCCTTCCAAGTTTCAGTTTTGTAGGGCGTTGGGGAAGTGCCGCCCCAGTATCGATTGCAGGGAAGGGGCGCGAACAAAGGCGAACTTGGGCCGTTGTAATTACCATCACCTGAAGGTATTGTGTGTCGCAGGCGAAGAAAGAATATTACTTCTGCAGCAGAAGGCGAGCTTCGCAGGTATTTTTCTCTCTGTATCACATGATACTGGGGACGAGAGTGGTTTAGTGAAGATGGGCGCACTTGGATCATGAGGTACGGGGGGGGGAGATTGGTATTATCCCACGAGATTTGACTCTTTGATTATGAATTTATACGAAATTGTGCAATTTGAGTAAAAATTATCGCTCTGGTTTTAGATATAGTTCCGTGCAGGGGCGCACACAGGAATTTTCCAAGGATGGGGGGGGGAGTCAGGGTTGAAAGTTCACCGTTCTCGTATCATGCTCCAATACGCCTCCCAACATATTTTTTTGATTTTTTGTAGGTTTCCGAGAACAAAAAACAGCAAAAAACTAATTATTTAATAACGAACACTAGGCAACAAAGAACAACTTTTTGTCTGTTTCCTAGTTTTAAATCGCCTATTCTTACTAATTTGGGGTTGAAAAAAACGAATATGTTAATGAAATTTATTTATTAGCTTTTGTTTTTAAGATATACCACAGCCCATCCATCAGTTTATTGGTAAATTTCAAGAACAAAACATTACTAACTAATACATACAGTACAATAAGTCATGTTTCTAAAAACCATGTTCATAATCAGAAATCAGTATTTTTTAGTTTATTTCCTTTGAACATTTCCTTTCGAATTGCCTCTTGTATACCGAAGCCCGACTATCCCTTATAACAGTTCAGCAGTAGTTTGCGAGCATTGATTCATCCCGACGACCTAATACATACGTTCCATTGCTGTGATATCTTGATGAAACCTTTCACCGTGTTCACATCGCTTACAGTTTCACAGTTTTTAGGGGAAAAATCAAGATGGGAATGTAAAAATTGGATCGTTAGAGACATATTACATCATGGGTCATGAAAATTTTGTAGTTCTTTCACCAACTGTTGATAATAAAGGATATTCTCATCCTTTTTGCTGTCTAAAAATTCTTATACCACACTTATCTTTGAGACCTAAATATAGTTGAATTGATTTACCTTGAGTTGTAAGACGTAAAGCAGCGAATATCATTTGAATCGTGCTCTATTGCATGTTCTTTGTTCTACTGATGCTCTAGGTTAGACTCAAAACACACCTGAAGAAAGGTGGAATCTTTCGTTAAAATAAAAATCGTTCCTGAGGCAAGAGTTTCCATCTACCCCCTCAAATGAACATCAAAAAGCTAAAATGCAGAAAGTAAAGATGAGTAAAAATACAGCTATTTATAAATAGCGAGTTCTGATTCTTGAAAACAAGAGCTAATCTGAATTTTTTATAATGATTTTCGTGTTTAGCAGACCAAAATACTTCATAATAAACTATTTTTGAACCCGAAACAATTTTGATGTTGCCTAGTGTAATAGGCCTTAATTAACAAAACTAATTATTAATAACTATACTTAATTAAAATTTACGTACCACGTTAGAAGGACTATAATCAATCCAAAAAAATAAAGGGCTATGGGAGGGGGTCCGGACCCAGGGAACCCCCTCCCCTTGTGTACGCCGCTGATACCGTATATTTCCGTGCATAAGCTGAGAATTGTTACGACTTTTTGAAGTGATAACTTCTTCAGGCGCGTTTTGCTGTGAAGAGTGAATTTAAATCAAGAGTCGAGTTCAATTGAGTTTTGCTCAATCGGCTTTTCTCGGCTTCATTTGGCAGTCGTGCTCGTGTCGGCGACCCTCACTTAATTTTGATTTGAAAATTTTTTGGCGTGTGTTTTTTTTTAAAGTAAAAATTGCATGCATTATATTTCCTGTGAAGTTTTATTTTCTCAATTTAAATATTATGGTAAAGCAGCCCACTTCTGCTCAACTCCAGCGAGTGAACGAGAGAAAAGGAGCGCAAGCGAAACTAATTGAAAAAAAAAGGATTATTCTTATGTAAGAGATTGAGTATAAGAAGAAACGAAACATGTGTGTGTGTGTGTGTGTGTGTGTGTGTGTGTGTGTGTGTGTGTGTGTGTGTGTGTGTGTGTGTGTGTGTGTTGTGTGTGTGTGTGTGTGTGTGTAATCTATTCTTCGATTCAGTAGAAAGAGCATTTAAACACAAAAATGTACCAAAAGAATTAAAATCCGAAATTTTAATGAAATTAATTGGCGAGAAATTTGCTAATATTTCGATTTGTTTTAGTCATGGCACTTAAGACATTACAATAAAATAAAAGCATTAATTATGAAAAAACACGAACAATCTCCTTTTGTTTGCTTAGAAAATTTTAAGAAAAGAAAATGGCTCTCCAGGCATAAGTTTTCCTAATCTTCCATAATATACGACATTATATAAATTATGTAAACGGTACTTACGTACTAGCGCAACAATGCAAATGTTCAAGATAACTCACTAAGTTGACAACCCTGATATCCCGTGTGTCGGACGAGCTGAATTGGAAACCATGTGTCTCCTTTCATTATAATGTTGCCAATAGCGTTGCGATATACATAAGTACCTTATAAACATATATGTTATATGAATATAATCTTCATAAGTAATTTACATATAAATATTTTTAAATAATTTGATTAATTGACATTTAAATTGTATATACTTATACATAAATAAATAATAATGTATAATTATTTAAACATTGTTCTTTACAGAAAAGGGATTAAATAAACAAATTCCCTGATAAAAGGACACTAAAAAGAGAACTATTTAATGCCCCGCATGCAAAAATGTAGCAAAAGGAAACATAGTACATCCGAAAAATTGGATTCTCTTGCCCAGAATGAATCAGAAGTTTTCATTTTTGTCGTGCAGTCATAAGTATGTGACGGATCTATACAGTCTTTGACTAACCTCCTCTATTTTCTTTAAGACTATTTATTTCAACCAACCTTCACCGAGAGCCAGGCGTGATTTATGTAAATAAGATATATTATATAAGTTCGGTTTTCGCGAGTTAAGAAGTTAAGTGAATTAAAGATCGAGGCGTCAGCACGAAGTTGTTGACAATCATAGATAGCCTGTTACGTGCGGAGAAGCGGATTGAATATAGCGAAAATCCTTATTACAAAAAAAGCGTGGATTCTTCACCCATTCTTCCAGCCAGTAAAAAGGCAGAAGTCGTCAGGATGGAACAGCAGATGTAAAATATAAGGTCAGTGATTTTATTTGAGATATTGAGATTATTCGCATGGAGCGAAGCTGTAATTGTGCGCGTTTAAGCTTTCCTAGATTCAGTTGATATTCTGTTATTCCGCTAGTAGTGGTTCCCCGCTTAGTTACTCCACTCTCTTTTGTTTTTCTTAAATTGATTAGTGTGTGTCTAAACGTATTCGCTGATAAGAATCAATAAATCTATTTGAATTGCAATTATGCCTTTTGATCATTTAAGTCCGCCTACACATCTTGCAGTATTTTCAGATATACAGGGAGGTAGTAGTGTAAGGGGAAGTCTTAATTCACAACAAGAAAACACAATTTTTTTGGTGGTATATAGCCACATGTTAGATTTAAAAGCAAAGCTCGAGACATGGCCTGCTACAATATTTTAAAAATAAACAAAATGTGTGCATAGTAATTTATTCGTAAGTGATATTCCCCTGCAAACGTTCCAAATCTACCATTGGAATTCTTCTGAATATTCACTTGGATGCAGTTAGGTTTACCGTTTACTAACTGTCACGCCTTTCCGCTATCAATAACTCTCGCTCATTACTTTACTTAATCTCATTTTTAAATTCTCGCTTTATATACTTGTTGTTGTCTTACCTTTCTTCTTGGCAGACGATTTAACTTTAAAATATAATTAAAATGGGAAAAAAATTATTGTTTGTTTATCAATTATTAATTAATTGATTATTAATTAATTAAGTGTTTGTTAATTAAATAATTTATTATTAATCTATATATATAAAAATGTTATGTTGGTTTGTGTACGCTTCCATAACTCAAAAAGTTTTGCATGGATTTATCTGAAATTTTGACACAACATTGTATTTGACTCCGGTCAGGTTCTTATGTACTTTTTATTTCGAAATGCACTTTAAATTTTTTAAAATTTAATTTTTAAGTGATTTTTTGGTGTTATGACGTCATACGATGTCACGATTCGCTCTGAATGCTGAAATTTAAGCTTTTACAGTTTTTTCCGGATTATTACATATTTTTACTATAGTTAAGTTTATTGGTTGTCATATTTATCAATTTTTTTGTTCTTTCATACGTTATTGGGATTCATTTTGTATATTTTTAACTGTTTAAGACTGTTTTTTTTAATTTAAATTAATGTAATTTTTTATGTTTTGGGTTATTTTTAATTTCTCTATATTTCTTACTATTTTATAAACTGCATGAACCTATTTATGTATTTTTGCAATTAATTTATTATTTAAATTATTTCTTATTTATTTTTGTGATTTTGGATTTAATTAATTTTTGCTTATGATTGTTTCTTACATATTTTTGGGATTTTTACCTGATTTTTGTTTATGATTATTTCTTATATATTTTTGGGATTTCATCTGATATATATTAATGATTATTTCTTATATATTTTGTGATTTGCAACGTGTTTCATTATCTCATTGAATCTTTAAATAATTTGAAATCACCCAGTTTTTCCTCATGTTTTGAAACTCAAATTAATTTTAAGTTCTCAGACCTCCATTTCTGTAATTAAACCAGACTATCCATTAAGAAAATTATGCCAAATATATAAGATTCACAATTGGCTGGATGGACCAGCTCTCTTTTTTCCATTTAACCAGACTGAGCCACAGCAACGCGTGGCTGGGTACAGCTAGTATTTTAATAATAATATAATTTTTATTGTTAAATATTATTTTTCAGCAGACGATTTATTTTGTAATTTATTTATTGGCTAATGTAAAATGTTTTCTGGCAATAGAATAAAAATTTCAGTTAGTTATTGTGCTGTTAATAAAATGTTGGTTTGGAAGATATTCTTAATTAATATCCGATCATATTTGCCACTAATTCCACTAAACTGACTCGCATTAGCGACCAATAAAGCTACCATACTTAATCTCATTTTTAAATTCTCGCTTTGTATACTTATTTTTAGAGGAAATTTAACTCTTACCTTTCTTCTTGGCAGACGATTTAATTTAAAATGGAAAACATTTTTTGTATATTTAAAAATATAATTAAAATGAACTATAAATTATTGTTTGTTTATTAATTATTAATAATTGATTATTTATTAATTAATTGCTTGTTTGTTGATTAAATAATAATTCATTATTAATATTTTAATAATAATATAATTTTTATTTGTTAAATATTATTTTTCAGCAGACGATTTATTTTGTAACTTATTTCTTGGCTAATGTGAAATGTTTTCTGGTAATAGAATAAAAATTTCAGTTAGTTATTGTGCAGTAAATAAAATGTTGGTTTGGAAGATATTCTGAATTAATATTTGTCTCATATTTACCACACTAATTCCTCTAAACTGACTCGAATTAGTGACCAATAAAGCTACATACTTAATCTCATTTTTATATCAAATTTCTTCTGTAAGGTGGCAGTTAAAACTTGTTAAAACATAAAAGAAAACCCAAGATTAGTTTCAAAAAGGAAATCTTGAGAAACAACAGTCCTTTACAAACTTGTTAAATAAAATATACGGACCGTCAGACATTGGATCAATCTGATTAAATTACGTTAATCGTACCAGAACACAAACTCTATGTTATACACAAAGATTTCGACTTCATCGTAAATAGGCACACAGTAGGAAGTGTTTTGGGAGTAGAATTTAGTGTAAAACTGAAATATTGCGCTTTTATCTCCTTTCCACGCACTACAACCTGTTCAAGGCCAACAGACAGCTTACACCATCTTGATCTATTCTCTCAGGGCTATATTCTCCCATCGGTTAACTCCAAAATCCTTCAACCAATCTTTCCACTTTATCCATCCACCTTGCTCTCGGTCTTCCTCTTTCCCTCAGGAGTTTGGAAAGTTATTTTCTCTACAGGATTTTCATCTCTATATCATGTCCCAGCGACCTTATTTGGGAAGCCTTGATCACTTTGACTATGTTGGGTTCTCTGTATTTCAATTGAAATTCAAGGTTGTGTCTGTTGAGACAAATATTATTCAACTAATTGCCAACAAATGGCCGCTCACGCCAAGTGAGTTAATAAACAAACAGAAATTTAATAAAATTATAGAACATATAATTTGTAAAATAATTAATTTTTAAAATGAATTTTATAATTTTATATTTATGCATTTGTAATAATAGGAATTTGTATTTTATGTAAACTAATATTTATATTTATACTGTGTATTTATATTGTAAATCTGGAAGCAATTTCCTTGTAACATTCTTCAATTTACCGGATTGGTAACAGTCCGTATTTTGGCATCAGACTAGTTGCAATGTTTTGATATGTTGGCTCAGCTAAGCCTAATGGCATAAAAATTTATTCTTCGAATATTTTTGGAAAAATTTTAAAACTTTAATGTTATAGAACAAACCGTTCCAAAACATGTCGTATTCTCCAGATTCCGTTTTCTCCAACTGCACCAAAAAATTTTCGTGCGCTTTTTTCTCCCGAAATTCATCAGTTTCTCTTCGTCTTCTTTGCTAATTGCCCAGCATTCATTGCCGGATAAAACAAGTCTCGTATTACTGTATTTTGGTTTTGCTACTTATGTATTTAGATTTAGACTGGTTTCGCAATCTGTGATAACATCTGTTAGCCATCTTGATGATGTTTTTTACCTTCAGTTTTTATGTCATTACTATTATTTACAGTTGGAAACACAATATTAAATGGAGTCACGTTTTCAAACTCATTCATTAATTTTCAGCGGTTGTAGATTTGAGGCTCTGTTTGTTATTGCCATAAATTGACTCAAAATTTTAAACTGTGGAGCATTATTTTTGGTATTTGCTCCTAAATTTAAAAAAAATGACCCCATCAAAAACATTTAAAATTAATAGTGAACAAAAGAAAAAAAATCTTATGAAACCACAAAACAAAATTTTAATTTAAAATTTCCCCCTCTCCTCCACTCCGAAAACTAAGAGAAAATAATAACAAAATGAAATCGAATTCACAAAACCTTCTAATTTTAAGTACGCCGCATCACTACACTAGCTTCTTCGAGGAAGCCGAAACATTCTATAAAAACAATCCTTATCTTTTTGTAGGGCAGATTGAAATATTTAAAACCACAACAGTGTTACAAAAAAATGGCTCCGGGAAACAGCTGTTGCAGTGCATTGCGTGTAAAAGTTATTTTTCCTCCACTAACATGGGGCTTGCGTGCTAACGCTTTATCTGTCTTTGCATACTGTTCTCACGAGCGGACATTCGGTATTCGTGCGCATACATCACGTGTAGATACGCAATTCTTTTTCTTAACTGGCCTTTGGAACATGCCACGCTTCCGGCGATGGTTTCCAGATCATTTGATTTTAAAATCAGGGGTCCGGAAAAGTTAGAACATTGTTAAAATTCTGGACACTAACCCCTTTTCATTTATTTCTACCGCTGAATTATGAAACTGTTGCTTCAATTCGAGAAGTTTCACACCTTGAATTTATAATGTTTTTGACAGAAAATGTTCGAAAATAAGTTAATTTATGGGTGGTATGGAATATAATGGGAAGAAAAATTAATTAGAAAGAATACTTACTTTACTGTGGCAATTGTTGTTCCTTTTTGGATGTATGTATGGAAACTTAAATTCAACCACGCCCCCTGCCCCCTCTGCGAATTCTTCCTGAAAAAATGTTTACTTTCATATATTACGTGTGAGAGAGTGTTTTTTTATTAACGTCACACTCTACAGCAATATGTGGCCGCGGTAGCCAAGTGGTCAAGGTATCGGATCAGGGCTAGGGTGTCATGAGTTCAAGTCCCGTACCACTAAAGACATGCCGTGTAAGGGAGCGATGCACGTTAAATCTGTCAAGAGCTCAAACGTCCTCTCGTTGGTGTGGTGTGGTAGTTAGGAGAGGGAGTGCCAGTTCAGGTGTCGTCCGCGTCACTTGACCATGGTTCAAAATTACGCGGTCCGTCACCAAAAGCCCTCGTGTAGCTGATCAGTGCGACGTTAATATTCACTCACTCACTTTACAGCAATACAGGGAAGTTGGCGACGGACCTCGTAATTTTGAAACATGATAAAGTGACGAGGATGACAGAAGAGCTGGCATCCACTCTCCTAACTTCTCACTCCACACTACAACAACGGGAGGACGATTGAGCCTCGGCAGATTTAACGCACATCGGCCCCACCTACACTGCGGGTCTTCAGCGATAAATAGGCTGGAACTCATAACACGCCAGCCACGTGTACGTTACCTTAACCACTCGACTACCGCGGCCATATTTCTCAGGATAGTTAGTATTTTAGTATTTAAACATGTGCCGGCTAGGTGGCGTGGTTGGTTTGTCGCTGGCCTTCTACACCTAAGGTTGCGGGTTCGACCCCGGCCCAAGTCGGTGGATTTTCTTGCTGCAGAAAATCGACAGCGGCCATGTCGTATGATTATACGGCATGTGTAAGATCCTTAGAGTTTCTGTTTGGCTTGGATGCTCTCGGCAAAATTAAATCCTAGTACAAAGTTCGCATCGTCAAGAGCTCAGGTGCCTCCCTCTGTGAAGGAAACTGGACGTCAAAATTGCTTGCTGTAATTGGTACCACCTATAGGGTGTAGTGCTAAAAAGTGGTACCAGCTCCTGGGGAATGTACATACTAGGTCTGCAAAGGTTTAAAACACCAATGCGCAGCCCCATTGGAAAAAAAAAGTATTTAAACATATAGAAAAAAGTTAAGCATTGTAAGGAAAATATGTTATAGTTACATTTAAATATGCTAAAAAATTGTGTAGTAGTTATATATAATTCCTAAATAATAAAACTTATCAATAAATTGTAGTTACAGAGTGTAAAAACAGTGTAAGGTAAAAAAAAAGACTAAAATATTTAAGCTCCCACCGGAAGACCGTCTATGAGTGAAAAAGTAGGAAAAGTGAGCGCCAATAGCTTCAAAAAAGAGTGCAATTTTGACAAAATGACAGAAAATCTTGCGCATGGCAAAGCACGATCTAGTAGACTTTCAACATGTAGAAATAAGGTCATCTAGTGGGATTTAGTGTCGACAAATCACGATTGGAAAATTTGCAAGTGAAGTAAACATCAGCACAAGAATCATTTATTCCATTTTAATTATGGAGGTAAATTTGAGTAGAAAAATACTGGTCAAATTATTTTTTCAACCATTCTTCTCAGTTTCTTGGTCGAACAGAACAAATCTGTGTTTGGTATAAAACTCCTTACCCTTCCGACATATAAAAATAGAGAGAGATGGAAGAGCCCCAGGTTGACTTCTAATTTTTCCACGAACGAAAAAGGATTTTGAAAAGGACTAGATTTTATTCCAGAAAAGAAAGCGCGGAGAAAGTAATGGACCAGCCTTATGCTATCTCAAAAAGAAAGGATTCACTCCTGCTTTTGATAGTGGAAGAATACTACAGATAAGTTTGAAGCACAAAGAAGGGTTTGAAAAATATTAGGGTAAAATTTTCGGCGTTTTAGCTGACTTTGGCAAGAATGTGTATTTGAATCACTAACCTACACCGGTCCACATTTACACTGAGCTCACATTAGACAATTAGACCGAAAAAGAATCTCTTTCAAACGAATCGTTAAGCATTTTTATTCACGTCATTTTGCTGTCTGCGGCTTGCAGGATAAGAGGTTACTGCATATCCCCTTCCTAGAGAAAAAAGCTTTTTTTGCTGTTAATACACTTTCTGGTCGTTAGAGACGGTTGTTTCTCCAGCCATTACTATAATTGGTATACTACATCTACAGTAAGCGTGAGTGTCGTTGGAATGTTTTTCTGTTGAGTCTCTTGTTGAGATAGTAGGTCAGGTTGACGCATGCGCCAACGCCGTTTAAATCGGAATATCTTAGTTACACTATCCATGGAAATGCATAATCAACCAGTAGGGTTTGGCAGTGTTGCCATCTAGTGTTCATTCCCTGAGACACTGCTTCAGCAATAGCTGCTTTAGCCCTGAGGAGTGTGTTTATTTTTACCATCAACTTAACGGTCCCCAGCTACGCCTGGCACGCGTTAGACAAAAGTAAATCCTATTCGAGCCTATCGTCAAGCGTTTTTGCTCCTATCCTTTGTTGCTGCAGATTGATATATATGAATAACTGTATAAAAGTAGAATATTTGCTTAAACACAACGCATATTTTTGAAAAACATTATTGATTAGAATGGTATATATTTCCACTTTCATGACTCACATTCATTGTGTCGCCAGACAACATGGTTAATGACGATTATCTTAATAACTTTATGTCATGAATTTTGATGACAATTGAGTTGGTCAACAAACTCAACCCTTCCGAACTTCCACATCAAACCAAGATGAAGATCTTCAGCCTCAACATTGTGCATTAATTCAGCTACACGACGGGTCTTTACCGTCTCTCAGCAAGACAGGAACACACAATTCGATAGGAACAGTACTGGTCATGAACTCAAAGCCATGACCACTCATGTCCTCAACAAGAAATATGCTCATATGAGATATTTTCAGACAGCGCAAGTAAAGAAATAATAATTGTTCAAAATTATTCTAATTTCGGCTTTTGTTTTGTTTTGTTTTTTCCTCCAAAAAATAACCATATTCATTCTATTAAAAATAATTTATTTTAAAACATTCATTAAGCAATGTAAAATGCTTTGAAATGTTTATATTTAAGAAACAACGTGAAAGAATAAATTAAATGACTGCATTTTTACATTCCTGGACTCGAGCTCTCATATTAAGTTTTCCACCCCCGCATTAAACTTAGAAACTTTCTAACGGAATTCTAAAACTTTCTGCTAAAAAGGAAAAAGAAAAAAATATCAATGTCCCTCGCTAATTATTTTGGGGCATTTCCAGAGAGCTCAGAGTAGAAGAAAGAAAAGGACATTTTTGAAAGATTCAACTAAATACTTGGGGTGATCTTTTTCCTATAAATCATCTTTAAAAAATCATCAAGGGAAAATGCATCTTAATTTCCCTCAATAACTTACGAAAAATCGTTCTTTTTCTTAATTTCCTTTTATTATTGTTGTTTTCTCCTAAATATCGGAAGTATGTCCATCATTAAGAACACGTGGGGGGAGCACAAGAAGGGGGAGGGGAGAAGTACAGAAATGAAGTATTAGAATTGACGTCGTGGCAGCAGCTTCTTCTTCGAGTATAAAAATCGTTTGCGACAAGGCCTAGTCATTAAGATAATTATGCGTTTTCGACTTTTCAATATTTGTGTGTTTCTCTCTGTGAAGGGGAATTTTTACTTTTTCTTCTTTTTCTGATTTACTTTCTTGATTTATTTTCTCCACAAATTACGAAAGATTTTTCTCCTTACCCCCTTTTTTTACTATTTTTATTTGTTATTATCATTCCCCCTTTATTTCTTTCTCTTTTTCTTTTATATGTATTACTGGATTTGTTCTATTTAATGCTATTGCAAAAACCATCTTGCAGACGATTTTTTTTAGTGTTGAGTTGTTTATGGAATAAAAAAATAATAATAAAAACGAAATGAATCAAAATAATGTCTATGCATGTAACGTCTATCTATACCGTGTGTATTTTGGAAGGGAAAAAAGGTAAAGATATTTCTAAGTATATTTAGTAAGTAAAAGATAATTCTGCCATTATAAATGGCGCCGAAGAAAAATGGAATAAGTCGTAATTGTGCGTTTTGATTTCAATGAGCTGGTGGAACTCATTCTTTTTCTTGATTTTAACCTCCTCAATGGACTTTTAAGGAGTCAATTCTTGATCATTCTTTTTATTTCTTACAGATTATATTGAATTATCGTCTTCCACAAATTTTCATTCTTACTGAATAAAATTGCAAAATTTAATCTTAATCAATAAAAGTAATTATTATGATATCATTCGAATAAGATCATGAACATAATTAAGGTTATTTACATTGACGGTGCAAAAATATCTTACTAAGAAAAATTCATGTTTGTTTTCACTTTTTTGGTTTATTTGTTGTTATTTTGTTTACACAAATCTACGATTATTGAATTGGCTTAAGCAGCTGTATATTTGTAAGCCTTTGTAGGATCATACCATTGCTAAGAATAAATATTAGTATGTAATTGTTTTTTTTATTTATTTAGACATATGAAATATATAAAAACCATAAAAAAAAAATAACAGTATACAGCTTTTTTAAATCATCGTGTCAATTTAATTTGCATTCTCATGTTGTTTTATTAGGCCTTTGTTTCCATTTGTTCAAATGCACTTTATTTTTAATACTTAACACCCATAATTATACTTAAACATTTGAAACATAAGTATATATATATATATATACATATATATATAATATATTTATAAGACATTATAATATAAACATGTGAGAATAATATAAAACAGGTGAGAAAAAAAATAATTTATTCTTACATGCCACAATAAACTAAAATAATAATAGAGTATAGTCCACAAAAAATACACATAACGTAGAATCAAATACGTCAATCACCAAACTTTAAAAAAAGGGGGGAGGGAGACTTTCCCTTAGTCCTAAAAGGGTTACATGCTTAAAAGACAGCAAAAAAAAAATTTAATTATATCACAAGCAAGCACTTAAAATTTGGTAAAAAAAAGATTTTGAATCCTGTATTTGTATTTATATTACTTTTATATTAAAGCAATCAAGCTCAAATAATTAATGATAATTAACATTTAATTCAAGCAATTCTTTCGTTATTTCTGCTGACCTCGAAAGCCTAGTGGTCAAGGTAACGGACTCATGGCAGACGTGTCGTGAGTTCGACCCTAGTACCGCTGAAGACCCACCGTGCAGAGGTGCCCGATGCATGTTAAATATGTCGAAGTTCAAACGTCCTTCCATTGATGTGGTGTGGTAATTAGAAGAGGGGCGGGTTAGCTCAGATGTCGTCTTCGTCACTTGACCGTGATCCAAAATGACGAGGTCCGTAGCAAAAAGCCCAAACCATGCGACCTCAATATTCACTCACTCACTCACACTTATTTGTATTTGCTGTTTGATTTAATTTGTAAAAACTCAACAGGTATTTAAAACTACTTTTTAAAAAATCTCATATTTACAAATATTTTAGGATTTAACAATAAATGTTAATGGATATATATAAATATTTCCGTTTTTGAATTATTAGACCTACAGGCATGAAATTTGGTAAGCAAGCTTTTTTTGTTGAATAGATCCATTAAGAACGAGTTTTTCGGAAATCGATTCCCAAATCGATGTAGATAAAAATTCCTGCTTGTGAACTATTATGCACGCAAATATGAAATTTGGTGACTGGAAATTTGCTAAGAATGAACTTCTTGGAAATCAACTCCCAAAAGGAGGTAAGGCGAAAAGGGGTCGTTATAAATGAAAATTCCTGTTTTTGAATCTGTTAGGCCACCATACTTGAAATCTTGCAAGCATTTCTCTTTTGTTGAATAGAGATCTGTTAAGAATTATTTTACGGAAAGCGACTTCTATGGGAAGGTTGCGAGGAGTCACTGGGGCGTCCCGTTTTTGAGATGCTAGAGAAGGGGTCTTCAAACTGTGTTCCATGGAACCCGGGGTTCCACGAGTCACAGTGAGAAATTCGAAAAAAAATTATAAATATGTATGCAAAATGCATTCAAGTTCTCTGTGGAGTTTTTATAACCACAACTATCTAAAGATCATATCAGTCATTAAAAAACGAAATATTTATTTACTCATATAATAACTTTATTTTCTAATACTTTTTAACCTTTATTATAATATAATAAAATATTCGAATATGTTTTTCCTTTTATAGGTTGTTAATATTCTTTTGTTTACTATCCCGTGTTCCACGAGATAATTTCATACTAGTTTGTACAATGTGTTGCAAAACTAATATTTTTCTAATGGAAAATGCACCATTTTTTTTTTTTCCATTTGAGGAAAAAGCACCTATAATGAAAGAGAGTCAACAGGGGAACAACTGAACGATATATCGATGATGAAATTTAAATTGAAGCAAGAACAGATACTAAGTTTTAGGTTGCAAATTCATTTAAAATACACAGAACTTTTGACACAACCATAACATTTCAATGTCATTCAGGACAAAGTATTAAAGTGAAAAATATTTTTTACATCGTGAGTGGTTACAAAAACAAAATATAAAAGCGAATTAAATACAGAAGACGAAACGCCACTACACAGAACTTCAACAAACCTAGACTTCAACAGCTTTTGCAAAAAAAAAAAAAAAAAAAAAAAAATACAAGTACATATCTCAGTTACTAAATATTATGCATGGGTATGATACATTTGAAATACAAATTAATATTATTCATGAGTAAATTTTATTAAAAAAATCAGATAAGAATTTTTTACAATAAATGCAATAATTTTTTAATTTTTACATTAAGTGTCTATAACATGTTGATTTACTTTAAGTATAATTTTAAGGTGTGTGTGTGTGTGTGTGTGTGTGTGTGTGTGTGTGTGTGTGTGTGTGTGTGTGTGTGTGTGTGGTTCCGGGAGTCGAGAAAATTTGAAGTTCACTGTGCTAGACCAACAGTTAGTCAAATTTAGTGTTCATGTTTCTTTTGTTGAATTGAAATCTGCTAAAAAAAACTAGTCTTATACGAAAATCGACTCTCAACTGTGTTACAGGGCATATTAATTTAAAACTATCCATTTTTGAACTGTAGGATTTAGATTTGAATTTGGCAAGTTTGTTTATTTTGTTGAATAGAGAATCTTTAAAAGCGAGCTTTTCGGAAATCCACTTTAGAGGAGGGAGTTACGGGACCCCCCGCCCCATAAAATATAATTCTACTTCAATTTTAGAAACTTCTGTTCTTTTAAAATCAAGAGGTGAGTGTTAAAAGAACGCTTAACGCTAGAGCCAGATTTCAAAAACTTATATAAACTGTATAAATACATACATCATCATGAAATACCTAAAGAAGACAAGTAATGGCTAGTAATTTAAAAAAAAACAATTAAATCTATTAATTAGGAATTAAAACGAATCCTTATGAGAAAACTTTGTATGATAATATTTTTTGGCGAAGGCATGTATAGTGTTACTACAAATATAATCAGTAGATTTCCTCTTTTATTAACTGCCCGGCTACTTAATTAGCTCACACCATTCCATTCACTGACTTAAAGTTAGTTCAAATATCCAGTAAGATATAAAAAAATCTATGTATCAACTATTATTTGAATCATACGAAATATAAACCGTTGGTGTAAGCAATATAAACATGCATGGTGTGTATACATACACATATGTATTATTCACAAATGATTCTAAAATGTCAAAAAATTTTCATGAATGTAGCTTTAAACCATTAAATTAAAACAAAGCTAAAACATCCTAATAAACGACAAATCTCAAATATTATTAAACTAGAAAAACTAAATTTAACTCTAAAAGTAAACACGCGGTGTTATTTTAAAAAGAGTCGAACAAAAATATGCTTTACTTAACTGAAGCTGTTTGGATAACACTCGAAAAGACTCCTTGATGGAACATTTTTGAGTTGACGAACTGGAAAGTCAATTAAAATGTAAACGAGATAACTACACTTTGCTCCTTCGTGGTTTCTAAATGAGAAAGACTGTTTTTGTTTTTTTTAAATTGGAATGAATTTTCGAAATAAATATGCTTGCCGTAAAAGGATAAATATTTTAGGCTTATTGCGAAAGACGTTAAAAATGGCTAATTCAATTTTTGATGCTTTGTTTCATAAGACTGTGCATTAGAAGTTAATGGTTTATGGGTAACATTACACACTAATGTTAGAGAAACAAATTAGGATCATACGATTTTAATCACACAAAATCATTTACTTTTAGAAGAAGGTATATTTTGATGTAATCTATCTATATACGGAGTACATAAAGGAGAAAAGAGACTCACTCATTACGACATCTCCGGAACTATTAGACCAATAGACTTGAAATTTGATAGGCATGTTCCTTATCATGGAGTAGTGATCCACTAAGAACGGATTTTGTAAAAATCGACCCGCAAGGGGCGTTATAGATAAATATTCCCGCTTTTGAACTATTGGATCAGCAAACAAAATGTGATTGGCGCGTTCCTTTCATAGAGTAGAGGTTCGTAATAAAAAGGATTTTGCATGAATTGACCCCTAAGGGGCGTTGCGGGGGCTTAAGGGGCGTCATAGTCAGCCTCGTAAACAAATAAGAAAAGCGGCTCGCTCACTCATTTTCCGGAACTGTTAGATCTACAATCTTTGAATTTGGCAAACAAGTTTCTTTTATTGAATAAAGATTCGCTGATAACGTATTTTCAAAAACGGACCCCGAAGGAGGTTGCAGGGGCATTATAAGCGAAAATTCTTGTATTTGAACTATTACAACTACAGATTTGAAGAGAAAAAAAGGCATGTTCTTTCTGTTTTGAAAAAATCTGTTAAGAACGGTTTTTGCGAAAAAAAGAACGCCAAAGTGGATTGCAGAGATTCCCGCTTTTGAAATATTACACCTACAGACTTGAAATTCAAAATCCGTGTTTCTTCTGAGTTTTAATGAAATCGACTCCCAAATTGATTCCGGGAGTTATTAATAAAAAAAATCCCATTTCTCAGTTATTAAATTTCCAGACTTGAAATTTATTTAAAAAACATGTTTCTATTCTTGAGTATAGATTTACTCAAAAAGAATTTTACTGAAATTGACACCAAAGGAAAGGTTAGGAGGGCGTAAGAGATGCTCCTGTTGTAGAAATTCAAGTTCTTTCTTAAATCATGAGGTAAAATCGATAGAAATGTTATTAATCTAATGATAAGATTAAAAAAAATTACTTAAAAGGCAGTATATAATCTTACAACATTATGAAAAACCAGGCAAAGCGGGCGGGTGAAGGCTAGTAATTAATATTATAAAAAAGAATCCAAAACATATTTCACCTTGAAAAAAGCACTTATAAAATAGATTCACCACTTTAACGAAACGAAAAAAGAAAAAGATATGAGCATACAATTTCCCTTTATTTTCACACATATTTTTGTTCTCATTTTGTTAGTAAGATTATTAATATTTCATCATAATTAAAACGAATAAAACTACCTATGAGATATTGATCTTCTATTTTCTGCTTTATTCTTCGTTTTATTTCCAATGGACTAAATATAAGTGACGTCATGGTCATATGATAATCACGCTTTACAGCCAATAAGAACATGCGCTGCGCTGTTGCTAGCTTTTGCTTTGCAGATTCTGTTAAAAGTAAATATTTCTATAAGCATCAACAATGGCATAGGTGAATGAAATGCACTTGATTTAAAAATGCACGTATATTAAAAGTTTTTTTTTTAATTTTGAAAAAGTTTTGAGAGGAATTTTAATATTTGAACATCTTTACTAAATAACTAAACTTAGTGTTTTACCCAAATTTTACAAGCAGTACAACAAGTATAAGCTTAACGTCAATTTTGAATCCACTCAAGTACACGTGATTGAATTCATCATGCGACCGTTGCCAGTTCGTACGAACAAATATTCGATAAGAAAAACTGATAAATTGATGCTCTTTTATTTGATTGTTTTGATCATGCACTGTAAAAAGAACATTTAATTTTCTTCATGTATGGCAACAATAAATGTATATGAATAGTTACGTAAAAAACTTATTCGAAAAAATCGAGACTGAGGTAGCAAAAAATAAAAATTAAAACAAACATGCACACTGAGCTGTACAGCTGGTTTAAAGTGCAACTCAAACCAATGCCGTCTAAATTCGATTCAAAAAGTGTCACATGTGGCCAAATCCACTTTTTCTTGAGCCATGCCGATTTTTTCTCCTTTTCAAGTATTCATTTTAAATTTCAAGTCGTTCTGATGTAAAGCTCTTTTTTTACAGCATTTTGAAAGTTGAAGTATAATAATCACCTTGCATGAAACACTTTTCAAAGACTAAAATTTTTCATAAAAACCTGGTGTTACTTAATTTTTTTTTATAATTTCATGAATAGGTTGTAGACACATGAGTATTGTTTAAAACTTAACAAGCAATTGTATGAATCCTCAAATTACTAACCCTAAATTACACTTTGCAAATAGCCCTTGCTATTATTTACTATTCAATTTAATAATTCTGTAATGAAGCAATTATAACTTTTATTACTAGTTATCACTTTACTCCCATTCAAGTAAAACTTAAACCCCTAATTCTGATATTTTTTCCCAGGATTTAATCCCAGTTGGTTTTTTTATAACGACTATATTTCTTTTCAATTAAAGTAAAATTTTTACCAAATATGTAAACAAATTTTATTATCATTCAGTTTCAACTAATATTACTCTCAATGGTACGGATGAATTATGAGTACTCTCTTTCTCTCTCTCTATACAAGTTGAAAAAAGAATCAAAACTGAGAATAAACAGAATCTTCTAAACTCCAATCGAACCGTGTTATTTACGAACCGATTATTAAAGCTCCGAGACTTGGCTCACTTTTGCCCTTAACAATCCTTGGGGAAAATGATTTCAACGATACATAATTAGAGCATATTATTACAGAACCCTCCTCAATAACATTTTTCTCCCAGAAAATTCTTTGAGTCTTTGATTCGAATTTTCTACAAGTCGATGAATGGATCGAGAAAATCAGTAATGATCATTATCTGCACCAATACAGCGCCATTTTAAAGGGCCCTCTCGAACACTCGGTTATTATTTAGGAAGAGTATTAAGGAGCGGAGATTCGGACGAATAGCTGAGCTCCTATTCATCCGTCGTATGTTCAACGACCAATCAAATTGACTTTTACTTAGAGACATAAGATCTGATAAAGAGCTTTAAATAGACACTTAGTTTCCGTCTTAATAACTCGGCGTAGGTTATCTGTATGGAATATTCCGCGTCCTTAAAGGTTGCAGTTACGATTAAATGCATCTCGAAATTCGTTTTCAATTAGGTTAAATGCTAAGTATTGTTGGCTTCGACTTCTGCGAGTTGAGATGTGGATGTTTTTTTTTTTAAATTTCTTTCTTTTTATTACTATTATTAATATGTTGAGGAAAAAGTCTAGATTTCAATAAGTAAATAAGTTATCATTAATGATAACATTTGAGCGACCACTTTTAAAATCTTTTTTTTAAGTAGATAGTTTAGACAATGGTATATTTTTATGGCAGTTTAATCATATTTAAAAGAGTATATATTTTTAAATAAATAAACATTTGTGTTATCTAGAGGTTTCTTAATGTATAAAAAACATTTTTAATGAGATTGGGCAAAAAATATGTTTCCACGTAAATAAACATGACGTATTATGAAAAATGGGAAATAAACTCATAACCAAATATTCTTCTATAATGATTGCTATTTACGAGTATGTTTGTTAAAAAAATAAATATATAAAATCTGATAAGATACATTAACTCGTTTGTTAGTGAAATATATAGTTCAAGATAATTTAATAAATTCTAAAAAGCTAGAAGAACTCTTTAAAATCTGATTCGTAAACTTAAAAATTATTCATTTCCTATCACTCGTTATACTAAGGGCACTTCCATAGGAGCCCATGTTAAATTGCGTAAGTTTATGTACCTTTTTCTCAGAAACTACTTATTTCTTATGATTAAAATTTGTACAGTAGGCTATGTGTACTATCAATAACACTTTAACAAAGGGATTTATCTTTTTATTAAAAATAAATTAATTATGAATTTTTTAAAAACTGTTCGTTTTTTTTTTTTTTTTTTTTTTTTTTTTGCTCTAAAATTTAGTTTAAAAAAATTTTTATCTAAAGAAGTTTTAAGTAGAACATATGTTAAAAGTCTGTTCTTTAAAAATTTGAGGATTATATGATAAGTAGTTTTTGAGAAAAAGGTATATAAAGTGAAAAATATTACATTTTGAGAAAACAGGCTTTAAGAAAAAAAATTTTAATTTTATGAGCATTTACTTTGTTTAGTACTTCCCAGAAGCATATGAAGCATTTTTTTTAACTCTCTGCTTATACAAAAGAATCTTCTAATTTTCATTTTTTTTATTGTTTTTAACAATTTTGCCTTTTTTCGGGATCTCAAGATGCTTTCTTTGGGCTTCTCGAATCCTACGTTTATCTAGTTTTTTGGAGCATGACACGCAGTTATAATTTGGTTCAATATCACAATGTTTTAAGATCATTAATTTTGCTATATGACTCATACTGAGCAGGTGCAATAGTCATATTTACCCCTAATTTTAGAGTTTTTAACCCCACAAATGTAGATATTAGAATCACTGACCATATGGCGTTATTAACTGACTCATTTGGGTTCTGAGTCTGTCCATGTAGACATTTTCTTTTTCCATAGGATCACCTAGATCACTAAAAAAAATTGTCTTAATTTAATTCATTATGGTGTATGTGTTTATGACCATAGAGCCTTTCGTTACATTCAGCTTCTCTTTTGAAATTTACACCAGGCATTTATAATCACAGGACACAGTACATGTTGAGGGCTCTCGTTTGAAGACAGAAGGTGAAAATAAACAGCCCAAACAGCAGTTTTTGTGCCGTGTAGATCATTGGTAATATTTATAATAACTATATCATAATGAATTTGAATTTTTGATATTAAATTGTCCGAGAGTCGGTTACGACCTCTTAGGCTTTTTCCATGCTTAACGTTTTTTCCCTCTGTTTTGCTTTTAAGATCCAAAAGACGTGTACTTATACACTTTTGGATAAGCTCAATACACTCTAATTTTTCCACTTGAACATCTTATCGATTCGCGCTTATCTGAAACTAATGCAAAAGGAAACACAGGTGCTTCTAGAGGAGCTCATCTGATGCGTGTCAAGGAGTAGCTTCATTTAAAAAAAAATAAATAAAAATACTTCTAATTACCGCATTTCCTCATCTCATATATCATTTTAAACAAAAATATTTGAACTTTTAGAAAATATAAAAAAGTGGAAAGCGAGGAATTTTTCAAAAATTCATGTTGCCGGACCCCCTCAATCTAAGAACAGAGCATGATGGTACGCTGCTTATAAATAGTAATACAGTGAAATAAGTTTAACGCAAAAACGCTTAAAACGAAATATTCGTTAACACGAAGTATTACAGCATTTCCGAAAAATTACTATGCATTTTCGCGCGTTTTTTTCTCAACACGAAAGAGAGAATCGCTTAACACGAAAATGCTATTATTTTGGGAAGGAACACTTTTATGAAATGTTTGTGAGAGTTTCTGTGTTATATTGGATTATCCTACAATATCATCGGGAGAATTTGTTGCAGTAAATGATGTTAATGTGTATACTGCCCCAACTATGGCAGACAAAAACACATTTTGGAATTTGTTCAAAGTTGAAAAAATATCATGGAAGCAGATTACGACGACGAATGAGTGAGTGAGTGAATATTAACGTAGCTATATATATATATATATATACGAGGGCTTTTGGTGACAGACCTCGTCATTTTGAACCATGGTCAAGTGACGAGGACGACACTTGAGCTGGCATCCCCTCTCCTAACTACCACACCAACAGAAGGACGTTTGAGCTCTCGACAGATTTAACGTACATCGTTCCCCTACACGGAGAATCTTTAGTGGGAATGGGCTCGAACTTAGGACATACCAGCTACCATCCGATACCGTGACCACTAGGCTACCGCGACCACTTCCGACGACGAAAATGAAATGAATAATTCAACTCCTGTTCCGACGTCAACCGAAACGGGGAACGTCATGAAAAGTACACGCAGTTATTCAGACGCACATTCCAATGACGAAATGAATAACAAAATGGACGACATCGAACAATTTGTTGACAATTTGATGCTGAGAAAGATAATGTAAAGAAAAATATTAGATTAATTCCGTAAATCTCCGTAATTCTGAAGATGTGTATCAAATAAGGTCCTTTACAAATTTATCTACTTCCATCCACCTCAAAAAGTGACACACTAGGAGAGTTGTGCAGAGTGCCACTGAGAACTGTGCCGCGTGTCATAGGTTGCAGTCCCCTATTTTATATATTCATTATGAACCTTTATAATATGGAAAAAATTTTCAGAATCGATGTTTACTCCCATCATGTATATTTTTACTATTGGTCGTGGCCGACGGCCTCCGCAATGTCAATTAACACAACCGATGAAAATTCCAATTAATGGACAATCATTTTATTCCCTTCTCTCCTCCCCTTCTCTCTCTCTCTGCTTTCGCGTCTCTTATTTTACTGACTTCACCCATCACTTCATTGTTTGGCCCACCTTTAGCTAATCGCAATCGCCTTCAAATCGATTTAAAACACAACCGCCCACTTCCTTTTAAACACAACCCCCTGACACCCGAGAACCACAGCACCCCCCCCCTCTCACACAGATCAGGTGACATCCCTAGCAAATAAACACCCCACTACCAGAGTGACTTAAATCCAACTTTTTTAAATTGATAATATTTAAAGCTATACCCTTGGCGTGAATAATCCGAGATGGGGAGCGATAAGCACTAGACCAGAAGGCTCGGACGAAGCATCGAATTAAAATCTGTTCATCTACGGGTGCAGACCCACTCCCTCCTCCCTCTGGAGTGTAACGTCCCCTGAGTGAGGGGAGCGATTCAATTTGAGTATTATTGTGTCACGCCGTGATTTTATTGTTGTCGAGGGTTGACTTTAATTGTCTTCGGGGATTTGGCGATGATGGGAAATATCGAAATGCAGCCAAAAAGAATTGGAATTTGTTTGCGTAAAGTAAACATTCTGACAGCGTACAGATACACCCCTGAATACTCTCTCTCCACTTCGGGGATACAAAAGCAATTCCACATGCAAAAACTTTAAAATTTGCTCTCCTAAAAAGTCTCAATAACCGAAGGTTGATTCGAATTTCAAATGGTACACCAATAATGCACCCTTTGGACTATAAAATTCAAAAAAAAGTTAGTCCATATTTTTTTTTTAAAAGACTTATATTTGTTTTTTAACCAATCTTCTATCATGAATATTTTAATTCTAATAAAATTGTTCACAAAGATTTATAATTATGAAAAGTCTTCCTTAAAACCTTGTGTCGTAAGGGAAGTGTTTTTAACGTCACACTATAAAGCAACATAGGGACCGCTGGCGATGGACCGCGTAACTTTGAACCATGGACAAGAGACGAGGACGACACCTGAGCTGGAACCCCTTCTGTGAACTTCACACCAACGTGAGGACTTTGAACTTCATCAGCGTCTCTACACAACGGGTCTTCAGTGGCTCTAGAGCCCGAACTCAAGATACACCAGCCACGACTCCGTGACGTAACTACAAGATTACCAAGGCCACTACTAGTTTCAACAGCTTCAATAATTACATTGGTGTTCAAAATTAAGAGAATTTTCAGATTTTGTCGAATAAATCTCTAGAGCAACTGAACAGATTTTAATGAAATTTGTTATGTATTTAGGACTAATATAACGCAAAATAATAATAATAATAACCATTCAATAGTTAAAATACACAAGCATGACTATGCAAGTCCGAAAGTATGAAACAGCAGTCACAGAATATAGCAAAAAATATTAGTTAATAGAGATATGATTCTTTCTTCCAGATAAACAAGCATCACACTGTGCCTTTATGCCAGAAATAAAGGAATTTATAAGTTCCTGGGGCAATTAATCCCCCTCGTTCAGCAATTCTATTTTCAGGCCTTGGTTGGTTCTTAGAGGGGAATAGTGAGTTCACCTCTCCAGAACGTCCTAAGTGCGCTCTATAGAGGTGAGGAAAGGAGATCTAACTGGACAATCCATTCAGTGGATATCCTCACTTTCCGGAAATTCTTCGATCAAATGTCTCGCGTTGTCATCCATTAAAATAAAATCAGGACCAACTGCATCCGTGAAAAGGCGAACGCAGGGCTTCAATGCCTCACAACAGTCATAGAGCCTCTTGCAAAGATATAGAGGTGTGTGCGGCAATCCAAAGTAAAGCCAAATTTCAAAAAATGGTTAATTAACACTATCAAACAAATTAAAAAGATAATCAGGATTAAAAAAGTTTTTTTTTAATATACTGGCTACATATTTTAAAGATTGGGGTTCAACAACAAATTTAGTTCTCATAAATCTTCCGAACTATTTTTCGTTTCTACCACGCTACCCGTGGACGAACACATGAGTACTAGATTATTTTGATTTTGTAAGGCTTTTATAGGAATTTAGCGGGAAAATGTGTTAAAAATGCCTTTTTTTGGCGGATTACTTAAAAAAACAAATTTAAGGTATGTGGCTACCCTCGGAGCATTTTATTGAAACAAATTTTCAACTAAAAAAACACTTTTTTCTTTAAAAAGGGTGTGCATAGAACTAGGAATTAAGGTTCAAGTGTAGTATAGATACTTGGCGATGTCAAATTTTTTTGGTGACCAAAATCGATCGCCAAGCTACTTCACTTAGCGATAGGTTTCCCGAAGCCAGAATGAATTCGTTATCTAACCAATAATACCTATATAAAAATCGAAAGGGCCCTCTCCCCTATACTACACTTGAGTCAGGAATTAAAATACAATACCACAAAATTTTAAATTATTTTGGATAGATTGGGAATTTTTAGTGAAAAATTGCAGTTACAGTAAACCTTGTATTGAAAATTCTAATTAATATATTCAAATAATATTAAAACTGCACAAAAATAACATCATTATCTGTGCCTAGAGCGATAAGATTTATAATATTTTTGAAATCTGTCAATTTAAAAAAAAAAAAAAAAACATGCCTTTTTCGTACAAATTGTATGTGCAATAAAATGCATAAATACATACACAGAGATTATAGTCTATAATACAAATAAAATAAAATAAAAGTTTTCTTAAAATGTTAATTCAATGTCTTAAAAAGAAATCCAATTGTGAACTTTACCGTGAAGCCAAAAAACATTGTTTCTCAGACAATGCTTTTAAAGATTTAAATACAATATGAAAAATGTTCTACTAGTTGTACACTTCTTAAACTCACCATATTTATAGCTCAAACTCTTTAGCTTCATGTTTAACTAATTTTCAACCCTTTTGCTGTTTTCTGGGGAGTTTCATAGATTATAAAAATTGTCGAGTTTAGTAAAATTTTCATGAAAAATTGCAATTAGGATCTTTTACACAAAATTCTAATGAATGTATTCAAATAATATTTATACAGTACATAAATAATGGAACATCTTTATATATTAGGAATTAAAAGATATGTATTACTTTTAAAAGTTTTTTAAATATGCCAAATTTTATGCAAAAACTCGATTTTTTAAAAAATTAATGATATTTTTTACATTTAAATGCAATGAAGTACATAAATACAGTGAACCCCAAAAGTGTTCGTACACTTGCAGTTTCCTATAAAATTTAATGATTTCGACTAATAAAAATTAATGTATAGAAATTGTAATTTTTTATGATATCTGCAACTTGTTCTTAATGGAATGACATAATTATTTTTTTAAAAATAGCATAACTATTATTTTTAAAAATTAATAATCAAAAAGCTCCTGAAAAATTACGCCACTAAAGTCTTAGAACACTTAACAAAAATCTCAACATAGCTTTAAATATTGTATTTCTTTCTTAATTTAGAACTTAGTAGGATATCTTTTAGTGTCCACAACAACTTTTGGACATCTTGATATAGATTTAATGAGTTTTTGTAATTTCTGCATCGATTTACCTCCATGCTTCTGTGATTATTATTTTTACTTCCCATTATGTGTTTATGTCATGTTTTTTTTATTTTAAATCTAGTTCTCCCCAAATATGCTCTGCTGGGCTAAATAAATTGATTGAGGAGGTGTTATCACAAAATTTGGGGCAGTTATAAAGACACCAGCGGTGTACATTGAGAGCAGTACGCTTGGCTTCATTATCCTGTTAAAATATGAAGTCGTGTTCAATATCAAATTTTGGACAGACAATTTAAAATTTCTCTTTAAAATATTTGACTAGAGCTCATGATTCTCAATACCATCAAAAATTACCTAATTCTGTGGCTGATTTACGCCCCCACGCAAGAACACTTCCACTTCCATGGTTCATTCATCCAACTAGATTCTTGTGACTTAAGTTTCAGAAAATTCAAAATTGACAGGAAAGTGATTGGGATGACAGAAAATTCAACATTTTTGGTTCTGATGGGCATATAATAGTTTTAAAGGAAAAAATGAGGCATTTAATCCAGTGAATTTATGTGGAACAAGAGCTCCTCCACCTCCATGCTTCAACACAGAGGTGTTCTTGCGGGGGAGGGGGGTGTAAATAGGCTTCAGGAATTAGGTAATTTGGTATTTTTTGATGGTATTGAGAATCATGAGCTCTATTTAAATATTTTAAAGAGAAATTTTAAATTATCCTCTCAAAATTTGGATATTTCAGACGACTTCATTTTTTAACAGGATAATGACGCCAAGCGAACTGCTCTCAATGTACACTGCTGGTGTCTCTATAACTGTACCCAAAAGTTTGAAAACACCTCCTCAATCAATTTATTTAGCCCAGCAGAGCATATTTGGGGAGAACTAGATTTAAAATAAAAAGAAAACATGACATATAAACACATAATGGGAAGTAAAAACAATAATCACAGAAGCATGGAGGAAAATCAATGCAGAAATTACAAAAACTCAATAAATCTATATCAAGATGTCCAAAAGTTGTTGTGGACACTAAAAGATATCCTACTAAGTTCTAAACTAAGAAAGAAATACAATATTTAAAGCTATGTTGAGATTTTTGTTAAGTGTTCTAAGACTTTAGTGGCGTAATTTTTCAGGAGCTTTTTGATTATGAATTTTTAAAAATAATAGTTATACAATTTTTAAAAAGTAATTATGGCATTCCACCAAGAACAAGTTACAGATATAAAAAAATTACAATTCCAAAATATTAATTTTTATTAGTCGGAAACAATAAATTTTATAGGAAATTGCAAGTGTACGAACACTTTTTGGGTTCACTGTATATACACAGAGATTAGATTTTGATTCATAACACAGATAGAACTAAATAAAACATGTTCTGAAATTTTAAATTCAATACCTTAAAAATATTTTGTGTAAGGATCAGCATCTGGATTTGTTAACTCCAATTCCAGTTTACTAATTATGCTATAACTTTGCTTCTAGATATCATAGAAACAAAAATAGAGTGTTTTTGGAATCTTAAATGTATAGTCTTTAAAATAAAAACACAAAAGTAATTTTTGAAAATTTTCACCAAAACTGCGAATTTTGGGTAGTCACATATCTTAATGAAATTTACTTGATTCATAATAAGTCACATTGTTGATTTTTTGGGCACTTGCTTATAGGCAAATAAGAATTTAAGTATTCCTTTGCTACATTGGAATAGTTTTATTTTCATATTAAACTTTAAAATAGCTTGCATGTCTTGAAAAACGCAAGCCTACAAAATAAATTTTTGTTTTCAATTAGTAATCTTTTTAAGAGACTAATTTCTTGTAGATTTTAAAGAACTTTTATAGCTTATTGGTAAACTTATGGAAAATGTCTTAAAAGTTCTCATAAAGAAATTATTTCAATACATTTATTTTATGGTTCCTTTATTGTGACTATAGTGTTTTGTTTATTTGGATGAAAATA
>BMAO01015965.1:0-18098 GCA_019973975.1 Trichonephila clavata
CAATTTTGAATTTATTAATAAAAGTAATACCCTTTTTTTCTTTTTTGTCTTAATTTTCAAGTTATTTTCAGAATACCTGATCATCAAACAACGAAATTCCGTCAGGATTTTTTCCATTGTTTTCATTTAAAGTACTCTGAAGTACAACTACTGAAGACAAAAAAGTTAGAATGCAAATCAGAAACAGTTTCTTGTAAATTGATGCTATAAAATATAATAAATAATGGATTTTTAGAAACTGAAAAAACATTAGCACCTTTTTTTTAAAACGCTTAAGCAAAAATGAATTGCAAATTAAATTTTCAAATTTATTTTATTTTTATAAACGGGGGGATATTGTTTACAATAATTTCAACTCCAGTATAAGCTATAATATTGAATGAATTTTATAAATGCAATATTATAAATATATTATGAATTGCAGCAATGTAATTAAAAAATTTTGTAACATTTTACAAATGACTAAAATTTTATTTATTATCTTACATTTAGTGGAAATAATTTGAATTACAAAATTTTTGATTTATCGAAGCGTTTTTATGTTATTTTTTAACATATATAAGAAACTGTTTAATTTACATTCTGAAACGTTGATTTGATAACGATAAATTTATCGTCATCAAACAGTTTCAATAGTATTTTTCAATAAATTGATGCTTGCAGAAGGCTTCTCCTTCTGTCAGGAAACCTTTTGTCACATTTCGGAATTTGTGACTTCAGATGGATCAACATTCTCGGCAATATATTCACCGACATCACATATTGGTGTTTGTATAACTCGGCATAATCTGCCTGTTTCTTGATTTTTACAACAAATAACATCATAGCTAACTTCTGCTGTCGGATTCGTTGGAACAGTCGACACTCAAAGTGATCACTTACAATTGCTTTTTCTGTATTCAAAAATTCTTCGGACTCCTCAATTAAGGTTGTTTCAAGAAACGCAGTTTAATGCAGCATTTCAAAATGGTTTTCAACTTCTTGCAACGTTTTTTACCGAAGTTTCTGCAACTTTGACTCTGTTGACGCACGTCTTTTGGGTCTAGCGAGGAGCAACAACTGTGAGCTCTTATCAGCTTCTTTTTGCTCCAGTTCTTACACACAGAAATATCTGCTTCTATACAACGATCTGACTTTCGCTTCGGGGATCGAGTTGTTATTTTCAGCTCTGTTGAAATCTCTGTATGATTTAACACTTCTGTTTGGTGACTATCAACAACTGAATGATTCAGTTCCCGGTTTTGCTGACTTTCAGTAACTGCATGATTTAGTTCATTCCTTCGCTGACTGGTAATATCTGTGCGATTTAATTCACGATGCTGATAACTGTTAATAATTGTGATTACATCATTTGAACTATAGTTAGACAATTCACCCACTGAAGGATCAGTAGTGTTCAAAGCAATATTTAAATCTTCTGTTGTGTTATTTAATGTTTCATTTTGAAAAAATAGGCCGAATAAGCTATTATATAATTCATTTGTCAGAACAATGTCTGTATCATTACTGTCATAGTCTAAATTTGTGTCATTGAAAAATAGGTAATCAAAGTCTTCAATTTGAAGAAGGTCGTTTTTAATTGAAAGAGATTTTTCTTTTCGGGTTGTGTTGTTGTTTCGTATACATTTACCGTATCCATGTCTGTGGCTGACTGGAAACGGATGGTAGTTCATTGCCAAAATTTGATCGGTCTGAATAACTTTCAGTTGTTGCAATCAAACCCTAAAAATTTTCAAGTTTTTATTACAAAATAGACACAAAAGAAAAAAAAACGATATTATTAAAATAGCAACCATGTAATGAATGATATTTTTAATTCATAATATGGTTATATATGATTATTTTTTCTGGTCATATAATTGATATTTGAAAAGTGCAATTTATATGATCATATATTAAGGTCTAAATAATAATATAATTCATCATATGTACATATTTAAAATAATATAATAAAGAATGAATAATTCTCTGAAGTTGGTAAATAATGGAAAAATGAAAATATTTTATTATAATATTATCATTTTATTTAGATAACGTTCAAAGTTTAAAATATCACTCATCATTCTTATGAATTAAATAATACTCGAGTACTTAAAAGGCAATTTCCTATAGTTTTTTTTCCATTTCATTTTATAAAAATCATGACTTTTTAAATACTTAATTTATAACAAGAAATTGGAACCAACTTAAAGTAGTTTTTTCTGTATATTTTACAAGCAAAAAATTTATAATATTTCTTTTATAACCACGCAACCACTTTTAAATCTGAGAAAAAATACACATCGAAAGATAGATAAGCCACAGAAAGATTAAATTTATTTCAAGAATGTATGACTGGAGAACTTATTATATAAGAAGTAATTTGAAGCTACTACCTTAAATTTAATAATGATTTTCCAAAAATATGAAATATTACGCTAAGTAATATTTTTTCTTTAAAAATATTCAAATAGTAACATGCAAATAGTAAAACAGCGAAACAGCGAACATTATGATTTTTTTACATGTAAATAGCAGTTATTTTTAATGTGAATATTTTAATTCGCATAAAATAAATTATATTTCTCCAGACTTTTATTTTATTCGTATGAAATTAAAGTCCTTTTGCACAAATAAACACATCTTTTTTTTAAAAAAAAATTATATCATTAAATAAGGCTAATATACTTTAAATCTATTTAATTGATTGTCTGAGATAGTTAAATTAACACTACAGAACAATAATTTTTAACACAAATCAGTAACTTTATCTTCTATTAAAATGCAGTTATTTAATGAAGTGATACTCATAACAACGAATAAATTCAATATAAATGATTATTGTACATTTTAAATATATATACAATTCTTTCAAACTATTGTGAGAAATATTATAAAGAATTAAAATAATGATATATACTAACCTCATCAGTCGTCTCTTTGGCATTTAAAATAGCTTCTAATGAGGAGTTATTGTTTTGATTACACGTTGTGCCACATGGGCTTCTGTAATAGGTTGCTAAAATTGCAGAAACCACCAATGTTTCCTCAGAATTCATTATGCTCAGTGGATATGGAATGTAATACGCCAAACGTCCACATCTAAATTCAGAATAAATATATTAGTTAAAAGTTAAGAATAGGAGTGTTTTCTTTACTGTTCATCATTAAATTCCTAATGTTATTTTGTACACCTTCTCAAATATTTGGGGTAAAATTTAAAAATAATAAATTGTGTACATATAACTTTTACGACATTTGTTTAAATATTGATATGATAGCTATTTTTGGTAAATAAATTAGAAATAATCATTTGGTCATTTCAAATTAATGTTTTCTGAAATAAAGCTATTTTAATTGAGAACAACAACTTTTACGTATTTTTTTTAAACTTTAAAATCCGCATGAAATATAAAATAATAGCATTTTTACATTTACTTTTGTTTTAAAGATAATTTTATTTAAAAAAAAATAGGAAATAATTGAAATGAGAGAATATTTTTCATGCCTTAACAGAAATTTATTTAAAAACAATATTGATAGGTTTAAAAAAATTCTTAAAAAAATGCTAATAATCAGAATACATAAATATATATTTACTAGGATATAAGAATCTATACAAAAATTCAGCAATTGAAATATGGTACTTTATATATTTTTAAATTATTACAGATCTATTTACTAGCTCCTTTAGACACATATAAACGTATGAGCTTTATTTATGGAAATAGAGATTTAAATATTAAACAAAGCGCTTGAGTGCTGAAGCGTAATCTTAGTCTAGAACTCTTTGAAATAAAAACCATCCCATGTTGATCATTAGAATCTTATTAAAAGAATTTTGATATATATTGACCTTTTCCATATGTACAAATCTAGAAATATAATTATATTATGCCCCTTCTGAAATATCATAAAATTTTATCACAATAAGTTTGGTCGATAATATAAGGTCTCGTTTTGATTCTAAATGAGTCGTTAATACAAAAAAAATGATGACCAATTATTTTCAACGAGACCCAGTCATACACATTTTAATTTCATCAATGCATTGAGTATGACATTTTATTCACGTAAAATTTTTTTAAAAAAAACATCAAAATTTGTACAAAAATACCATTAAAAGGAGAAAGAAAAAATTACTATTTTAATAACTATTTAGATTTCAAATATAAAAGTTGTTGAACTCCTTAAATTGAAGTAGCAAATATTTTGATTTAAAGGAGAATTTAATACAAGAGTTTTTCTTTTTTTCCCTTTCGATAATTAAACTCTTATGCGTTACAGTTTAAAAATTAAAAACGTAATCAAATTTTAATTCAATATACCACATTTATTTAAAAAATCATTAATTGAAAAGCTGTGTGTAAAATAAATCATACAAATCGGAAACTAAATTCAGTTAAAGTAAAAAGTTTTTCAATTTTTCAACAAGGACTTTTTTCCGGGTGGTTCTTTCCCCTTCCTGATATTCAGTCCTTTCTAAGACCACCCCGCCCCAATCTCTTCAGCCTAATAGAATCTCCCTCTTCCGTTCACTCCTTCAAATCGATTTTTTCTTTTTACATATATTGAAATGCATAACAAGAAATTCTAAAAAAAATGACTATTTTGTCACGTACTTTGTATTCAGAAAAAGTCGGTTTAATATCGGAATATCTTTTGAGCTATGTATTAAGTAGAATTTCTTTTCTTGCTCATGAGTAAATATAATATCATAAAAATATCTTCAAGTTATGAAAATCTTGACAACGAATTTAATTCAGTTTATTTTTATGTATCAATGCTATATGTTTTTAAAGATGCGTCATTAAGGAGTTTTAAAGTACGTGAGGATTTTCTAATATGCAAGATGAATTTTTAAATTTTTAAATCATATTATTATTAGAGTTAAGATAACAAGAGTAATATTTATTTATTCAATGTTGTTTTATACATAAACACATATTCCTAGTAAACCTCTTAATGACTTTCAGTAATATATATTTAGATAAATTTGTGTATTAAAAGCATTATTTATTTAACTATGTTTAATAACTTGATTTAAAATATAATTAATTTTATTTTTAATAAACCAAAGTATTCCATTATTGGTATAAACAGGTATGACTGAATGCCTTTTACTTTAAAAATTAACTTGTTGTCTTGTTTCATAATATTACTAATAATAAAATATTTCATCTCTCTAACTAACACTGTACATTTAAATTTAATGCATCTTCTTCTTTTTAATTCATAAGGCAAAATCACGATAAATGTTTACAAGAATGTTAATGAATAAAGTCAATATAAATATGGTAAAATTATCAAAATTATGTAAAGGATTTTTGATTACAAATAAATTTTATTAAAATGTTTTAACTCGTGCTTATTCTCCCCTCTAATAATTGAGTGAAAACTTAATCTAACAGAAATATAAACTTTTTATAGAAACTAATATTTGTAACACTTTTCAACTAGTGATATTTTTTAAGAATACATGCTAAATATATCACAAAATATTATATATATATATATATATATATATATATATATATATATATAATATGTTTCTCATGTTCATGGAATCGTTCAAAATTTTTACCAGTCTTTCCACAAAATTGTTTAATAAAAAACTCTTGATTTACCTATCATATACATATATATCATCTTTTCCGCCTTCCATCAATCCCCATATGTTCTTCTCTATCGTATCCTGATAAACATCAAAAGTCACTCTACTTGTTAGTTCATGTAGAACCATTTGTGCATGTGGTAAGTTGGAATTCACAATGATAAACTCCAAATCATTCATTCCATAAGTGCGGAAATGCTTCTGCAGCGACTCCAAACTGAAGAAAAAAAACAGTTCATTTAAAAAAAAAACTGAAGACCATAATCAGACAAATCTACAATGAAGTTCGGCTATATCACACTTTTTTAGTGGCCACATTAAATCTCTTACTTTTCAACTTATTTCTTCGGAGAGTCTTTCCAGGATGTCATAGGGGCGAGACCTGATCAGGCCTTCCCCAATAATATTCTTAATTGCTTTAATTTTAATATTGAAAAGGGCTTAGGAAATCCTATTTCATTTTTGAATTTTTTGGCGATTTTTTGTTTTATGGAGATAATGTGTGTGTGTGTAGCTAAAAGCTGCACCATTTCGATAAGAAACAACATCGAAATTACATTTAATAGATGCGTAAACACATGTATGCAACGGTTGTGATTTTATATTGGTGAAAAAGAATATAAAAAGAAACTGTCATTTAAGAAGCCATCTGCTTTACATTAAATATATGTATTCAAAATGTGAGAAAAATGCCACCATTAGGATTTTTTGCATTAAATATAAAGTAATTTTATTGCATTAAATATAAAGTAATATAAAGTAATATTGCTTACTAAAGTTGTCATGGTAGGGAATTATTACGGCAGCTTCATTAAATATTTTGATTTATTGTGACAGCTTTGGTGTAATAAGTATATAATTTTAAATAAAAAATACCTAAATTTTTTCAATTTATTTTCAACATCACAAGTCTTAACTGGTATTTTATCATTTTACTGTGGGAACTGTATGCACAGGATCTTCTTTTTGTTCATCTACAAAACATATTTAGTGTTCTTTGAAACTTGATTACATATTCAATTTAAAATATACGTTACTGTTAAAGTGTGAAATCCGTTATTTCGTAGAATAACTAGGTATTTCATGAAATAACTAGACAGGTCAGTAAAAGTATATAAAATTATTGGGTTCAACAATTTAACTAGGTATTCTATAGAATAACGATTACTTGATCGTTAAAGTATGAAATACAGCCCTCGAAAGTTCTTAGAACCGGTTCTAGCTGCTTTAGGCCGAATAAAACAATTGAACTCTAGATATCCATTCAGTATATGTCAGCGAGACTTTATTTCCATTGAAAAAGTTCCAAATATTGACACAATGCTTCGATCTGTTGCAACGGGTCAAAGTTGTGGTACTGAACAAGGATTTAAAAAGTGCTCGTGTAAAAAAAAATGTGTATTGGTAAAAAAAATGGCTTGTTTGAAAAATAATAAGCTGTTCAAACCAAAGTGTCACCACAACAATCCTAGGTAACTAGGTACATTATGAAATTTTTCATCTATTATATACATTAACTGATTTGTCTAGTTATTTCAAGAAATACCTAGTTATTTTATGAAATAACTTAATTTTACACTTTAACAGTAACATATATATTATGATATTAACTGATAATACTTATAATTCTTCAATAAATTAATCAAATTATCTGGAATTTCGTAAGACAATTTAAATAGTTGTAAAGAATACGGTATACATAGGAAATTAAGTATTAAAATATATTTAAGATACAGTTGCATCTATTTTTTTTCAATTAATAAATATTAAAATTTAAAATAAAAAACAATTTTAAGAAAATTTGTATGGAAAATGCTGTAGAAAATTCTAACATGATTTAAAAGATTTAAGAAAGAATTAATTTTTTTCAAGATTTGAAGGGGAATTAATTTAAAGTATTTAGTTAAACGTAAGCAAAATGATGATACCTAAAAATAATTTATCGATTACATTCTTTGCAACATGTTACTAATTGCGATCCGTAAATATTTTTCGGAATTCCAATTTTCTGGTAGGAGTCTCTAAAATCAATATTTGCTATAGTTTCTTAAATTGACCTTTCTAATCGCTTATGTTGCTTACAAATTTAAAAGAACGTTGCCTTTTTTTAAAAAAAAAAGAAATTGCTTTGTTGTAATAACGCTAATGAATGTATTCACTTTAACTCAATTTCAAAATTCCTTTTACGCATATCATATTTCATTATACACATTTGTCATGTTAAAAATATTACACAAGCAAATCAAACCTGCTTTGAAATCAAATATTTGTGATTTTTCTCTGAAATGAGCTATTTAAAGGTGTACAAAATTTAAGAGCCAAATTTTTTTCCAAATTTCATTGTAGAATTTTCATTTACGAGCCAAAATACTCCATGAAAGTATTTTCGCATTTAATTTCGAGCGATGCATGTAAATCCATGAACCACCAGCATTTATTTATCAAACATTGAAACTCTTGGGCATATTTAATCATGTCTTTGCTCTATGCCTAGTTTGTTAAAGAATAAGAAACAGCAACATTGATGGCTCATTGATCTATATAAAAATGCAAGGGTATAGAGCATTTGATGTTATATAGTTCAGTTAAAATTAAGTTTTTAATTAGTGATAGTGAACCACAGCATTTGGTAACGAAATATTATTTGTAGTGTTAAATTGATTTGTAGTGAAAAATCCAGCACTTACATTAATGAATAACAAGAATAAATAATAAAATATTAACTAGTACACCAATAGATTTTGCTGCTTTGTTTTATATGTCTAATCAAGCTGAAATATATTAAACTTTAAAAATAATATTTCAAATGAAAAATATAATTTTCAGCATGTTGTAGTTTAAAATTTCACAGTAGGCATCGTGCTAGAGAATGAGCTAACCTTGAAGCCTGCTGCAAGCAGAATCGTCATGAAGCTTGAAGTAAGGCGAGGACTGTGACTTTCCCTTTGGCTTCAACAAGGGGCTGTCGCCTTCCTATGGACCAACGAGGAGGCTCTTCACATTCTGGAGGCCTTGCAGAAGCCACGGCAAGGATCAAGCAGATGACCGGTCCTAGTAACCAACGATGAACCCCCATCTCTTTAGAGTTCTAAAATAACAGTAGAAACATTCATAAATAAGTAGGAATATTAAATAAAAGATGCATTACAAAATAATAAACATAAAAAACATAAAGAAAGATTTATATTTTGGCAGTTACAAAATGCTCATTACCCAATGAAAGGTCATGAAAACCAATCATAATCTTATTTTTCAGTAGAGCAAGAATGACCGAGAAAGATATAAAGAAAAAAAGCTATATAAGAAAGAAATTTTTCTGGGAGAGCTTCTTAAAAAAAAAGTGTGATTCTCTATCTCTCCAAAAACTGTTCTTTTTCTGAAAGCATTTTATTAAAAAGGAAACTTTTATATGAAAACCAGTAGCGTAACGTATACCTCCCCAACCACTGCATTCCGGGGGTGGGGTGCACAGTATTCTAGGGGGCCCAAGGCCTTACTGATGCCTTGTACGTATTTAATCACTTTATAAAATATTAAAAGCAAAATTTGACTTTGAAGGGTGGGGGCTCTAATATATTCTCTGTTACGCCACTGATGACAACTATAGCATTTTGTGTTATTTTTTTCCTATGTGTCATATTTTTTTTTTTGCTCTAAGTTGCACATAAATATAAAACAACCAGCAAAATAAAATTCATTGATAAATTTGAAAATAATGTAATAATTTCTCACAGACATTAAGCATTTTATGCATATAGCTTATATTCCAAAATTAAAATTGTTAAAAAATAAATTACAAGGAACTGACAAGTAGTATTGTAATTTTTCGAAATTTTTTTCAAATTTATTTTTTGATATATTTAGTATCAGAATTTTCAATGTTCTTAAAGTTCAATTGTTTTACAAGCTGCTGACACAAGTTTCAATCTTTTTAAAGTATTCACTATAGCTTTAAAAAGCATATTTAAAAATTATTGGTAATTTTGAAAATTTATTTTTCGTAAGGCAAATGTGGTGTTTCTTATATTTCATAGAATCTTAATGTTTTTGAAACATTAAGAGCTTTTGAAATATCTGAAACACACACTTATGCATGTATATATATATATACAGGGTGCGCAAAAAAACTCGGACAAATTTCTTGCTTCCTAGAATAATTAACAAATTTCCTTTTAATTGGTATTTTCATGTTTCTTTATCCACCACTTTAATAGTAAAATATTTTTAACATATTTCTTAGTTTTTACTTTAATTTATGTGTTTTTGATAATGTCGAGCAAAAGGTCTGCTATTTTGGAGTTGTTTCAGCAAAGGAACCAAAAGCGGGAAGTTGTTCATTTGCTTATTGTACCTCGGCAAACAGTGTTTGATGCAATTTTCCGTTTCAAAGAGCTTGGCAATAATGGTCGACGTCCAGGAAGTGGGCTAAAACGCACTATAAACACTTCAATGAATCGTAAGGCCATCGAAAAGCGAGTCCAGATGAATCCGATGGTTTCTATGAGAAAATAGCTCGTGACATGAGAATATGTGTCAGATCGGTGAGATGAATTGCAAAAATGAAGCTTGCTTGCCTTACAAGTTGCGAAAATTTCAGCTCCTCAATGAAAGAAACAAACTCGTAAGGCTCCAAAGACGCACGCAAAATTATGAGACGGACCTCAAATCAGCAATGGGAGAGATTCCTTTTCACTGATGAGAAACTCTTTGCGGTTCAACAAGTTCATAACTCCCAAAACGATTGAATCTGGTTTGTGGACGCTCCAAGCATTCGGCAATTGTTGAATATCGCCAATATCCAAAGTCGGTCATGGTCTGGGGCGGAATTTGCTCAAGTTGTAAAACTCCTTTGATTTTTGTGGAAGAGGGCGTTAAAATCATTCAAAAAGTGTACCAGAGGCACATTATTGAAGCTGTTGTACTTACGTGGGCCCAAAAGCATTTTGGAAATGCAAAGTGGACGTTTCAACAAGACTGTGCACCAACTCACAAGGCCAAAAAGACACAAGAGTGGTACAAGGCAAATTTTCCAGACATGATATCATGTGAAGAATGGCTAGCCAACTCGCCGAATCTTAACCTCATGGATTACAGTGTATGGTCCATTTTTGAGTCCAGAGACTGCACTAAACCATACAAAACTTTAGACTATCTAAAGTAATTGTTTCTGCGGGAATGGGATAAATTAAAGGTAAATGACTTGAGGTTCATTGTTGAAAATTTCTGCAAGCGTTTGCGCATCTGCATTGCTACAAACGGCGGTCACTTTGAAATCAATTAAATTTATTTATTAGTACGAGTGTACTCTTATTATATATATTATTTGTTATATTTTGTTAATTTCTTAATTTTTTATAAAGTTGTTTAAAAAATTGTTTGTCCGTCTTTTTTCGCCGCGATAAATACATATATATATATATATATATATATATATATAAATTTTATTCAAATAAAAATGCAGTAAAATCTTTTAAAACTTATTGAACTAACTTAACAATTGTCTTGCTTTATTCCAAAATATTTATGTCAAACGCTGTCAAAATTTCTGACATTAAAATCAATTGTTATCGCTTTCATATTTACTGATCAAGATTTAGTTTACTGTGCATTATCTTGTATTTGAAAATAGAATGATTTCCAAATATGGTGTGAGCGGATTCTTCAATGAAGTTTGAGAGATTGTGATAACATGTCAAACTCACGCAGCTTTTATTCTGAAACACACATTTTAATGAGAAAATAAAGCGAAATGAAATCAGAAGGAAATACGGCATCGTAACTTAAATGTGTTGAAATGTTCGAATGTAAGCATTAGTTTTTTTTATTTCAATTACATCGTACAACATTCTATTGCTTATGGATTTATTATCACTTTTGAATGTAACTAGATGGTGCACTGAGGTCATTTAAATCTTTCACTGGGACTAATACAGCTGTATTCTAAACTTAGAAGTCTTTTTCTTAACAGAAATTATTAATTACAGTTGGAAAAAAATTCCACTTGATCAGTTCTAGTATTTGTGTTGAAACTAGGAAAATCAGAGATATATTCAAGCAAATCATAAAATCATACACTTAATTTCTCAAGAAAAGTTTTCATTTAAAGTTATGAAAATAATTATTATTCTAGCTGTGGTTTTTAGATAATGAACAAAATATGATTGAATGCTTTGTATCTATTACATTTCATCCAATTTACTCCACATAATTTTAAGAAATATAATGAATTTAATGAGCATACACACATACAATAAAAGTAAATTTTTCTTTACTTTTCCATGTAGTGGCATCGCAACAGATTATAATCTTGGCAATGATCTTGTAATGTAATTACTGCTTACCTTTTTTTTTGCATAATTTTTTTTTAGTTTCGTTTAATACAAATTGTACTGTGTGACTGCAAAAATCATTCTTAAAACTATTGAATCTAAAAAATATTGCTCGAAGAAAACAGCAAAAAATCATTGATATAAGGTGTCGAAAGTACAAAAAAACATCATTAAAAGTGCTTTATGAAGACAATATGGTGAAACAGCTCTTAAAATGAATATGCGCTCAAAATAACATGAATAATTAAGCAAAATTTCAAATTTCTTATAGATGGACATACATTCCATTAAGAACTTTTGAAAACTTTAAATTTTATTTATACATATATTGTATTAAATTTGCCATGACATTACAATTAGAAATTTAAAATTTGTGCGCTATATTTTTTTTTGCCAGAAATATCTTCGAGTAAAAGTTATTTAAAAAATTATTTGTCTCTGCAAGAAATATTTTTATTTTATAAATTAACATGTTTCCACTTAATTAAGTATTAGTTAATTTAAAATCAGAAACTAAAGCAAGGAAAGGAAATTTTTAAGCTGAAGAATAATTCTTCAAACTATTATATATAGATATATAAGATAGACTTTATAATATAGTCTGTATAAAATTTTAATTGGTTCAGTTATAGTAAATATTACAGAATGGATTAATAAGCGTACAGAATAGATTGTAATTATAGAAACCTCTAATTTCAAATATACAAAGTCATTCTGTACAATGTCATCAGTTTGATCGACAACGTAAATATCAGCGATAAGTGTTTATATGGACGAATGGCATTCTTATGAAGACTGGTGTCAAGATTGAGAAAAAGAGAGAGAGAAAAAAAATCCACGCAAATAGTTTCTTTTATCATTTTGACCTCTTTTTGAAAAAAATGTATTTACTTAAAAAATTGTGCAATCTTTTTTTAAAGAGAGTAAAAACTTTATAGCTCCAAATTTGTAAGAGACAAGAATCATTTTTTTAAAAAAAATTAATATTTTGGACAAAAATTCGTACTGGAATATTTGTAATAGTTCATTTTTCCTAACAAAATGTATGATTCCTAATCTGTTACATACGACAATAAAAATATACCATTTATAAAAGAAACACTAATTTCCATATAAAGTTCTGAGTATATAACTATACGGTTATAAATATATATATATATATATATATATATATATATACATTAATTTATACTTTTCTTTGAAAGGATCCTAAAGTTCAAACCCTCATGGAGTACCTCACGGGGTAAATTACAGAACAATGGAATTCGGCATATAATAAAGGATCTTTATGTATTAAAAAACTTTTAATAATTCAGATATAAGAAAAAAAGGTGTATTTTTATAATTGCCTACCGTATTTAAAGTAATTGTGAGTAACTATGCAACATCTGTAATAGAATTTATATGCTTACTAACATTAGACATAGAATATTTTTTCAGAAGTTAGAAGACTACATTTTCAGAAATATTTAAAAATATTTAATAAATATCTAAAATCAAAATATACATTATTTTTTTAAGTATTATTACCATAAATAATTGAATAAGACTAAAGTTATACCGTATTAATTTTAAATGTATTATATTCATTCAGCATTCACTTTAATAAAGTGTAAAAGAAATAATAAATTAATGATAAATGTAATAAATTAATGCAATAGTTGAGAACAGGATCATGAACATTATTTTACGTATATATTAGTATTTTATAAGGAGAAAAAGTGAAGGTTTTTAAATATGTATTTTTTAAATTATAATACTATAATATCCTTGCGAATTTCTTACTATCATTTTTCTATATTGAAGTAATTCCCTCCCCTCCCCCAAATGAAAGTAGTACAATAAAATATGCTTAGTTTCACATTTTGTAAAAACTATTTGATATAGCATGTTTATCTATTTAAAGGTATACCTACGTTACGTATTCTTTCTTAGAAATACGTAACTATAATATATATATGTATATATATATATATATATATAAAGCATTATAAATAAATTCTCTATGTAACAGTTTTCAATATTTTAGATTTTATGCTCCCTCAAAAATAAAAGAAGCCTTCTGTTTACTATCACTAGACAGTAATTTAAATTTTCTCAATATTTCTGTAAGCTGTTATGATAATGTTTAAATGTAATCCTAGTCTTCATGCATTATCTGTGATGCATTTCATGCTTATCCCAATAAAACTTCAAACAAGAAAATAATTTGTTTATTTTCTATTATGTTTATGATTATAAAACATTTAACATCCAAGCTTCAGTTGTATTTTCTTTTACCATTCCACAATAGAACGAAAAATAAAGTAATATAAAATACGCTACCATGATGTTTTGTGTATTTTCATTGAATCAACAAATTTTTTGAATAAAATTTATAATCTGGTAGAAAATTCAAATTTAATTTTTAAAAAAATTCCATTTTTTTATAAAATGTGAGAGCTTAGATGTGCAGAAATAGATTCAGGTGCCTTTAAAATAAAATAAAAATGCATTAACGTGATTAAAATTTTGATCCTTTATGTCCCAAATGAATCTGTTTCAAAGGTTTATTTCATAATCTAATAACAATCTGCTTAATTTTGTCAAGATTTTGTTTTTTTTTGAAAATGTTAAAAGGAGTAGAAATGCATGGCTATGAAATACATCGCATATATTTGTAGCACATAGCAACAATTACAGTTATAAGAATTACTCGGAGAAACAGAAAAGTAAAATTTATTCTTTTATAAAGCTCTTAATTATTTCTAAATTTGAATTTTAGATGTTGTACCAAATGTATAACTGAGTTTAAAATGAAGAAGCTTTTCAAACTGGAATTTGTAGGAGAAAAGAACAGCACGTTCATATTTTAATTAAAAATTTGTTTCCGAAAAAGTTTAAAATAATTAATAAATCTTCCAAAAGGAAAATTTTTTTAAAGAGAATAATAAATAGTTTGTAAGAGAGATATTAGAGTTAAAAATTCAATAAAAAAGTGTATTTTAGAAGAATAAACATTTTATAAATTCAGATAACGAAGCTCAGAGTGATTAAATAATCAAAACTCTATTATCAGATTTGTTTCTTCCTGAAGCAGTCCATATAAATTGCATATAAATTAGGTCCTAACCATTATTAAATTAACTGATTGCCTTATTTTATAGCTGGCCCACATTTATATAATCAGATATTGTTACGAGTTTAAACTATTATAGATAAGTTATTGCTTAATCAAAGTATTTTCACTTCACATTCAATAATGTATTTTCTGTATTAGGATTGGAAACAAGAAAAGAGTATATCTTACCGTTTTTATCTGCAACGCATTAATCGCTGGATAACTGCCAGCGAGCCGCTTGTAGAGAAATGCACTCGTATCTTAATCGTAGAGGTCGAAATGTCCCACAACTTATTTCAATCAAGCGATGGCTTTTGACCCTTATCACGTGAGGGCTGTCGTGTTACTGTAGCTTGAACGACCTTGTTATCATTAGAAACATGAAATGTTCTCGTCGTTTGATCACTGATTTCGACTAAGTTATTCTTCTTTCTTCGAAATAATACGTATATTTTTGTCAAAACTATTATTGGGTTTCAGTAGATTATGATTGGTTAGTTCCTACTGAATTTGAAGATTTTCATTTGTCATTTCGTTGAATTTAATTGTCGTGCAAATTTTGGTGAAAAGATTAAGGCTTATCTACTTTAGAAAAATGTTTTACCAATTCTATTTTTGTTTTTAGTTTCCCGAAGTTAAAAGAGCTGTGTTTTATCTTTTCTGCAAAATAATAATGTGCTGTGTTTTTTATCTTGTTACTGTGCTATATTATAGTAACGGATATACCAAAAAGGAAAATTTTAAAATCATATGGATTTACTCAAGTGTAGAATTATTTTGATACATAAGGACAAATTTTCAGAAATTTTAAAAATTTCTTGTCAGAGCTGCAATCTGGGTTTGATTTTTCCCAATATTTCTTTCAATACTTGCATGATTTCTATACATTTATTAATTGCTAACTTTAAAATCTATTCTTAAAAAGCGTTAGTTGTATTTGTTTACGAGTTCTAGTAATGTATTCAAAATGTGCGTGTTTTTTATTTTGAATTCCGGAAAGAGTGCATCATGTAAGAAAATATATATGAATGCGTGTGACTTACTTTTGTGATCAGCTCAGTAAATAATAATAATAAAATTAATCTTGGTGAAACTGCTCTTTGCAAAAGAATGCAAAGTATAAAAATACGAAATAATTTTATCAAATTTATTGAACACATTGAATTAAAATCGGGTTAATAGTAAAACAAGTGAAGGGGGAAAAGGAATGACAGTAAGAAAATTCCAATGTTTTAATTTGAGGGTAATTAATGAATATGTTTTGATGAATATCTTCATTGTAATAACAAATTAATATTATTAACCCAAAATGCTTTTTTTAAATTAAATACGTTTGCTTATAGATAATTTATTAAATGAAAAAATATAAAAAAATTTCAAGAACTAAATTTAGAATTAAAAACATTACTGTTATCAATAATATTAATTCTCGTTAAATATAAAATTTTATAAATAGTTTGATAATATCGCTAATAAAGGAGAAATTATTCATAATCACAGTATGCTAAATTTTTGTGTGTGTTTTCAATACAAGACATATAGGACTTGAATTTACAAAATGTGTTTTTTTTTCTTATATCTGAATAACATTTTTTTATTTAGGGGTTTTTATGTATAACTTATTAAATAATTCAAAATTATTGTATTTTGTTACCTAAAAAATAAAAAAAACGTCTTACAAATATTAGCTTTGATTTAAAAGGCATTTTTCTTTTTATTTAGAAAGTAAACATCTTCTGTATAAAATAAATGCAATATATGGTATACAGCGGTGACTCCATACAAAGAAAAACGTGAACCAAGCAAAATGAGTTTCTTAATTTATAATTACCGTAAAATTCAGCGTATAACGTGCACCACTACTTTCACACTGCAATTCTGTACAAAATAAATGCAATATATGGTAAACAGCGTGACTCCATACAAAGAAAACGTGAACCAAGCAAAATGAGTTTTTAATTTATAATTACCGTAAAATTCAGCGTATAACGTGCACCACTACTTTCACACTGCAATTCTGTACAAAATAAATGCAATATGTGGTATACAGCGGTGACTCCATACAAAGAAAAACGTGAACCAAGCAAAATGAGTTTCTTAATTTATAATTACCGTAAAATTCAGCGTATAACGTGCACCACTACTTTCACACTGCGATTTTTAATTTTTAGGTATATTCGTCGTATAACACGCAACCTCTTTTTCATGAAGAAAGCTTTAATAAATGCGAGCAATGCTCTTACGTTTTGTGACGACATTTTTTCGAGGTATTACTCACAAACCTTAAAAAACCATAATACACGTCTAGAACTAAAACCGCTAAAGTTCACAAGGAATGTCATTTATTTTAAATGAACAGCATTTTGAAAAATGTAGAAGTCTAATTTTTTCTATGCTCATTTTTAGAGCTCTCATTTTATACCCGGCGTATAAACCGCACCATAAATTTCGATCTTATTTTTGTGTTCAAAATGCATATTATATACCGGATTTTATGGTAATTGATTCTGCTAACCTCCCTTTCCCTAAAATCCCTTTTCCTTTCCTTAAAATCAGTGAATTAAAAGAAGGTTATAACAAATTACTTCACACTCACGCACGTACACGTACACACGGTACAGTGAGTCTAACTATGTCTATCTATGTAGCGGGAAAATGTCAAATGAAGAATTGAAAATTGTATATAGCTTAGAATTTCTTAAGTGAACATGTTCATATATGTTTTTGAAATTTATTGAAATACTTGTGATTTGCCAAAGATGACATTTATGTAAATTTGAAACCACATGATCATAGATGACATAATTTTTCGTTTCCCATTAAAAGAATTTACAAATGAATTCGAGTAATTTAGCATCTTTTCGAGACAAGAAAAAGGAAAAAAGAAACACATTAGTAATATGTTATGGACTTTACATATAAGTCTTATTTTTAATTTAGGCATTTTTTATTTCAGTTAAGTGCCAGAATTCTTAAATGATAAAAAAAAAAAAGATTTTATCTTGTTAATAATATTTAAGACATGTAGGGAATTTCAAATCTTCCGTCATTGCTTCACGTCACTTCTGTAATTGCG
>BMAO01015966.1:0-22642 GCA_019973975.1 Trichonephila clavata
TTAAAAATCTCGGGGAAAAAATTCACATTTGAAAAATAATTACTAAAATTAATTCCTCTACTGACTCACTGCGTTTGAAAACAACCAGTCAGAACTGAATCAATTATTTCTCTAATGTTGCTTCTAAAGATAAATATTAATATATACTTGAAAACTCATTTGCTGCTGAAGTGCCGACTATGTACGTTAAACATATTAATTATTGTATTTAAGATATTTTATTTGTTTTGCCGATTTCTTGTTTATGTAATTGCTGTATTATTGTTACATAAATATAAATAATATTAATATAAGAATCTCACACGAAAGTTAAGTTTAGAAAAATAATAAATATGAAATATTGCGCGATTTCTTATAAAAATATTCTCCCCCAAACAGTTTGTGGGTTCGTCCCCTTCTTCAAATTGCTGATTCAATTAAATAGCTCATAATAAAGAAGTATCCGAAATTTAAAAAAAAAGATTAAATAAAATAATATAGTTTTAAGTATTAGTACTTACATTATCCACGTAAATCTAGATCTTGAACTTCGATCACATAGGCAACGAAATGCGATTGCTTTAAAAACTCAATTGTTTCTTGTTAACGAAGCTCGATACACCCAGCTGTGGAAAAATTCTCACCCCAAAGTTCTCCTACCCACAGTTGGGGTAGCGAACATTTTTTCGTCCGGAAGTTAGGGGTGAACGATCGCAAATTGCCACAGTAGGTTCAGTTAACGATGTCCAAAATAGAAATCTAAGTCAAAAATAGCTACCTCATAGATAATTCAAGCTCCGTGTGTTCCCGGGAAATCCGGGGAACGAAGTCTAATTCCCGGGAATGGAAAAAGTACAAAAATCTTATGATTTCCCGGGAACCGGGTTCCCAGGAAAGAAACCCTGATGGGATATTGGGTTTTTTCTCTTGCTTTATATTTTGTGTGTTTCTTGTATTATTGTAAGAGTTTCATTTTCTTATGCCATTCGGGAAAAAAATTTCTCTGGATCTCTCTAAGAACTTTAAATACTAATGTATTAGAAAACACAACGCAATTTATACTAAAAATCTGGAACTATAGTAATAAATATGTTTTTTATATTAAGAAAATTTCAAGAATAATTGTATTGATTAAAAATGCGATAATGGGAGTTTGTTGTTTATGTTGAGTAGAATAATAAATTACTCTTTCAGGGTTTTTTCTGATGATGAATAATACTAAAACATTATTGCTAATTATGTATTATGTATTAACATTATGAGAAAACATTATATTAAAACATTTATGAGAAAATAAATGAAGGAACTGATTACTCTTACTAGTTCAGAAAATAAAAACAATGAGTTGACTTTACCTATACAAATGATTCTAAGCTTTCATGGATTACCAAGAAGTTCATAGACCCCTGATTTAAAAAAACTTCACTGGAATGGCGTTAATTCAAGCCAAATAAAAAAAATCCCCTCATTCAAATGCAAAGCTCTAAATAGTAAGATCTTAATTATATTTTAATATTTAACATTATCAACAATGTATCAATATTATTTAGTCGATTAAATATTTATTCTTTAGAAATTTGAAACAATATTCTATTCATTGTTATCTGTTGAAAGTAAAATATAAATAAATAAAATGATTTTATTCTCTGTTAGCTTATTAATTCTTGAAGCATATTTTTTATTTATTAAGCTACACACTCATTATGGAAATAATTTATCTAAATATAAAGAAGAAGAAATATAACAAACATTAACACTTGAGAAACAAGGACAAGAACTTATTCATGTGCTTAAAAAAATTAAAAACCGTGAAGAAACGCGATATTAGAATGAACTAAAATTTAAAAAATAAAAAACACACCCAGAAATGCATTATAAATTTTTGACTCATCAAAAGAGAAAAATAGAAGCAAATTAACGCAGAATTTGAAATGCGACACTCATATAGCTTCAATATAACTAAACTTTGACAGCTTGTGTAAAAAAAATACAAACATATGTTGTTGTTGCTAATAACCACCTGTCCGATGTTGTCAAATCGAGACCCACGAAATTCATAACGATATCGGGCTAGATTGTACGCCTGTCGTTGGCCATAGCTTTGAGCACCATGCAGGTGACAGTACGATTGGGCTCGGATCCACCCCAATTTTGAGGGAGAACACCCTGGGAGTGGTCAGAGCCTCCCACCTCTCTTCCCTTTCCACCAACTTCACGAGAGGACGTGCGGCTCGACGGCTATTTAGAGTACCCCCATGCCGCGAAGGCACTATACGCTTACAAACATTCATGCCTTCTCCGGGATTCGATCCCAGGCCTTACGGCACAGCAGTCAGCGTCGCTAACCACTATACCGGATGGGTGACACAAACATATATCCCAGTTTTAAAGTATCCCTATAATACATTGATCTAGTTTAAGCATTATTTTAAGGTATCTTCTTCCGAGGGGATCCTTTTTTTTGGATGGGGTTTCCGGATACATCTTATAGTTACGGGGGTTCCGTGAGTCGACAAAGTTTGAAGACCACTCATTTTGAGTAACCCAAGTTATGGTTCATCGGTTAAAGTGTAGTATAAGGGAGGGGGCCTTGGCGATGTCAATTTCTTTTGGCGACCAAAATCGATTGCCAAGCTACTTCACTTAGCGAAAAATGTTCGAAAGCCACAATGAATTCGTTATCTCATCATAATATCTATATAAAAATTGCCAAATCCAAAGGCCCCCTCCCCTATACTACACTTTAACCTGGTTAATCATATTTTGTTGCGATAAAAAAATGTTATGATAATGATGTTGCCTTCTTGAATCATCAAGCTCATTAAAAAGTTTCTATTGTTTGTCAAAACTAAGATATCAGACTACATTCTAAACCGGGATTTTGCAAAAACACGTACAAGCGAAATTTTTTTTCAATATTTAGTGTCACTTAGATTAGAATACACGAACCGTAAAATGCGGCTTATAACGAGCGCCTATACTTTCAAGCAGCAATTTTTAATTTTTAGGTATATTCGCCGTATAACGCGCGCCCCCTTTTTCACAGAGAAACTTGAAATGGAAATGCGTCATGTTCTTATGTTTTGAAGTCATTTATTCAACGTATTATTCCAACTTTAGAAAAAAGAAATATACTTCTAGAAGTACAACCCAACTTAAGTTCATAAAAAAATGCCCTTTCTTTTACGTAAACAGTATTTTTCGATCTAAGTAAAATTCTGTGTAAAACAATTATTTTCTAAGCTCATTTTTTTTAAACATTAAAGCTCTCATTTTTATACCCGGCGTATACAGCGCACCCTAAATTTCGATTTTATTTATTGTGTTAAAAGTTCGCGTTATACGCCGGATTTTACGGGATAAAATTGTTTTAAGGAAATTATAACAAAAAATATTATTTAAGTGCAATGTTTTGAAAAAAAAAATGAACTTAGAATCACCTATTTTCAAAACATTCTCCTTTAAGAAAAATTCTTCTATAATAATAATACTTTGCTTATATATAGCTGATATTTCTCCATAAAGCCTGAACTAGGATTTTTGAAAAAATCGCTTTCTTTTCAGATTTACTACCAAATGAAATAATTATCAGTGCATTTTTTTGCTAAAATTTCTCTGTTCTTATGTATTAAAATAAGAATAAATCCTTTTCCAAATAATATATATCAAAAATCCTAGTTCAGGCTCTGTATAGAAAAAAGTCTTAGTTATATATATAGGCAAAACATTATTATTATAGAAGCATTTTCTATAAAAGGAGAATGTTTTGAAAATAGGTCATTATATGTTCATTTTTTTTTCAAAACATTGCACTTAAATAATTTTTTATTGTATTAATATTTTTAAAACAATTTTATACATCTATTATAATCTATAAGTAAGATTAAATATTAAAAAAAATATCCGTTTGTACGTTTTTTTAAACTTACGTTCCGAACGTAGTCGGATACCAAATCAAATGCTCATTAAAAAAAAAATTCCAACCTTTTTTCAAAACTTAAAATTAAAAACAATTAATTTAATTCTGTTTAATTGTTAAAATCGAATTAACTATTCATTTTTGAATTTTATTACCGAGTTCAAATTAATTTAAAACTCAGTTCATCGACCTTAATTGGATTCAATGAGTGATCTTGATTTTGAGATACAATCAAGGCTTGATGGAAGAGGATAGCGGAGGTGAAATGACATATATGAGAAAGCATTTAGGAAAATTTCTTGATCAACGAATTAACGAAACTAGCGATGCATATGAAAAAACAATGAATTTAGAGGTTGTTGCACTTCAAAAACAGAGGCTACTCAAAGTTAACGTTGAACGCAGGTCATTGAGTGTACATAGCGGGAAAATTTACTTTTCTATTTAAACACCTCTTAAGTATTCCCAATTAGCTCGATTATGCAGGGAAAATGATAAAAGGAGTGTTAATTTAACTGTACATACTTATTTGAATAAAGACGGAAGAGAAGAAACTGTTATAAAAGATTTATTTGAGTGAACAGAATTTTTTATGCTAATTTTTTGGAACTAAACAATTTATTAAATAGAAATTGCTGTTTAATAAATTCAAATAAAATTGCTTGATCAAAATAGGGATCATAATTAAGATGGTATATTTTGTGGCCAAATTCATTTGAAGCTTTAGCTTTTAACACAGTCGGACCGCGATTTAACAAATTCATCGGGATTGAACCTTTTGTTTCGTTATTTCCTGGATATTCGTTATATCGGGGTGTAAACAAAATACAAATTATTTGCACTTACCTTTTGGAAATTCTGTAATGAGCATCTCTACCCCCCCAAAAATTTCCATAGTTAGAAATTACACACTTTTTATTTAACAGCGAAAAATTCTTTTTTTCCCGCGAATTATTACAAACCAGTTAATTGGAAATTTTAAAGTACTGACTAATATATATTTGACAATTATTTTTTGATCCTTGACTCGAAAGAATTCTTTTTTTTTGACTTAATGCAGAGAAGAAAATACTGGATCATTTACATCCAGCTGCATAAGGTATGTTTTCAGAGTTTCCAAACAATATAAAGCATTAGAAAATGAAACAGTTTTGATAGGACTTTCATTATCAATTTCTGAATCAAAATCGTTCTGGCTCCAACAAATCAACAACTTCCTCAACTTCAGTTGACAAATTGGACCAAGACCAATTTTTCAACTAGTCTTGGTCATTGATCCGTCATCAAATGTGACAAAATCGTTAAAATTTCAAAACATCCCCTGCGTTGTGGAGTGGGAGGAGATAAGAAGGGAATTTGCTGTTCAATTTAAGATTCATGTAACAGGTTACACTCATGACTCATCTGCACTTGTAAAGTCTAATACTGGTCTCCATCCTTTACCGATGAAATTTGCTGCAAACAATAAAAGTCTTTTTCTATTCCGGACAACAACAAAAAATATGTTCAATTGAAAAAAAATTCCATTTTCTCTATTACAAACCAATAAAAAAGATTTTTTCAGCTGTTGAAATATTTCGTTAATTCGGGGTTTATTATTTGTTAAAGGGGGGAAGGGGCTTCATTTTTATCGGAAAAAGAGAAAAATTCATTACATCGCGAAATTCGTTAAATTGGGGTCCGACTGTCTATTATTTTGTAAGATTGTATGCGGCTATATATTCTGTTCATCATATTAAATGTTCTGCATCAAGTTTATACAAGGATTTAATAACTCTCTCTAACAAAAGCTAAATCGTCTAATTTTTCTTTATAAGCTTCCTCTCTAAGAGTAGAGAGTTACAACAATGTCGCCGGCGAGGACACGATGTTCACACGAGGGCTTAGGGTGACAAACCTCATAGTTTTGAGGCTCGATCAAGTGACCAGGACGCCATCTGAGCTGACACCTCCTCTCCAAGCTACCACATCACGCCAAAGGAAGACTTTGAGTAGACAGATTTATATAACGTGCATAAATTCACTCTACACGGCGAGTTTTCAGTAGTACCAGGACTCGAACCCTCATCACGCCGCCCACGAGTTTGTGACCATGACCACCAGGCTACTACGGCCATAGCAGTGGACAGAAAACGACAAATTAAACTACAGAGATAGATAACAAGGGAAGGTAGTTGAGTTGAGGTCAATGTAACCGATGTTACAACTCTGTATAAAAGTAAAATATAAGGTGTAGGTTGTAAAATTTATGACGATTATTTGAAAATAGTTTTCCAAACAAATTGATGTTAAATTATCCTTAAAAAAGGGAGGAAAAAGAATTTTTCAGCATAAAATGTTTACCGAACTATATATATATAAATCGCCAAATTAGGCATGCTCTTCCTATACATTATCTCAGCCCGACTCTATTCTATAGTCGCTGACGCTAATAGCCATTTGATGAATCTAGATTACGGATTAGGTACAGGTTTACTAATAATTAAAATAATTAGCACTTAACATCTTATTCACTTTAGTTATATTTAATTATCTTCTGTTTTCATAAAGTAAAAGAACGATTGTGTGGGATGTGTAGATTGATATCTTGTGAGTCACCGGTGAGACACCTGGACGGTTCTCAGAGTTAACCAATGCACTTCCACAAAAACACTACAAAATGTAAAATGATAACATTTATTTAGCCTCTTTCTGAGACAGTTTTTCCCCCCCCCCCTTTCGTATTATTCTTCATTTTCAAATTCTTTATCGTACGATGTAGATTAATTCTCTCTTTAAGGAGTCTCAGGGGTGAGAATTTTTTCTCGAGGAGAGAACATATAAACAATATTCAAACAGATATACTTCTTTTAAATTTAAATTAAATAATTCGAATCTCTTACACATTATTTACAAAGGATTATGGTTTCAAAAAAGTACAAAATGTTTGAAATATAATTATAATTTTAAAAATTATATGCATACGCAAATAAGGAATAATTTTATAATAAATATTAAGTAATTTTTACGTTGCGCACGCTATTTTCTAAAATAGTAGCCTTAGATGTATAAAACTTTACAGAATTAGAAAAAGTATCATACTCTTTAAACCCTACTAATTTAAGAATAAAATATCTTTTGTATTTCAAAATATTAAAAAAATATTGAAAATTTTTTTTAAAAAAATTTGAAATGTAGTTTTTTTTATTTTTAAAAAAATATGATTTATTATTCTCTATTTATTTGAAAATACTACAGTGTACTAAAGATACATTTAATTTTATAAGTCAACTTATTGCTAGTAATTAAAGCTACTATTTTAGAAGATATCATGCGAAATGTTAAGCTTAATACTTCTTATGTAAATATTTCTTATTTTCATATGCTTATAATTTTTAAAACTATGATTATATTTCAAAAAATTTACGCTTTTCTGAAGCCTTATTCCTTTATAAATTATGCGTAAAAGATTAAAATTATTTAATTTTAGTTACAAAGAATTATATATAATTGAATATTGTTTATATTTTCAGCCCTCTAGAGAAAGTTAACACTCCTGAGACCCCTGTGAATCGGCTAAATTCTTGTGAAATCATAGGCACATGATAACTGTAATCACATGTTTCCAACCAATCAATTCATGAGCTTCGCTATTGCCAACTATTGCTTTTTACAGAAATTTCTTGCAAGAAGTTCATATTTGCCAGCAATAATAACGTGCATAAGTTTTTTAAAAAAATGCATTTGATGTAAAAATATACGTACACAATTTAAGAATTTTTTCTTTATTTATGAAAACCATTTTGAGGAATCTCAATACTTGAGCTTCTTTACCCAATTATCAAATTTGAAATTTATCTAAATTTTACAAGCAGAACAACAAGCACAAGCTGATATCAGTTTTGAATTCAATGGAGAACACGTGATTATATGCATCATGTGACCGTCATGTGAATTTAGCTCATTCTATTCTTCCATTTTGTTACTTTTCAAAAATGTTTGTTTTTATTCAAAATCTTTTAATAATAATCATTTCGAAATTTAAAAAGTTCCGTTAAAATCTATGAAAAATTTTATTTTTGTATTTTTTCAGAGTTTTTATTGTTATTGTTTCGTCATGATCATTGTTTTCGAGATGCCTCGCATTTCTCACAATAATGCAATATAGAGATATTTAAATACCGTATATTTTTTTTCAATTTCTACTCTATTAGCTCGCACTCTCTCTATATTTATCTTGTTCAAATTTTCAATCATTAATGGAATGCATTTTAGAGCACTCAATTGAGCTGAAAATTTTATATAACACTTATTTTGGATGACAATACAGAAATTTAGTTATAATTAATAAAAATTAATTGATTAAAACTAATTATTCAAAGAATTTCAAATACAGCCACGTTGGCATGATTTTTGGTGACTTAGCGACCATTTTGGCGACTTGTGCCAAAATTTGAGAAGGTTTTTTCCCTCACATTTTAAAGTGCTCGTTTGAGCTGAAATTTTCTATACAGTATTGTTTTGGGTAACACTATGATAATTTAATTATAATTAACTAAAATTATTGACTGAAATTAATTATTTTAAAAAATTACAGATACCGCCACGTTGGCTTCATTTTTAGCGACTTGGGTCAAAACTTTAAAAAAAAATTTTTTCTCTCACGTTTCAAAACGTTGAACTGAAATTTTATATACACGATTGTTTTGGATAACAATGCGATACTTTAATGATAATTAAAAAAAATTAATTACCTCTTATATTGGGATTCTGTCATAGGGTACATACATATTTATATTAAATGTAAAATTTTTTGATAAAAAGTAACTAAAATAATTTTTTTTGTCGATCTAAGTTGGAATTGACTTAAAAATTTTTTTTTATGAATTAGTTGTTTTCATGTTTTAAATCCATCAAAATTTTAGCAAAAAGGGCCACAGAGACTATAACTTATTGTATCTTAAGAATTTTTACCAAACCATTTATTTGTTAAGTGAAAAATATCTACTATTTTGCCAGAAAGTGATTTTACTACAAAATTTAGCAGACACTTTTTTGCTAAAATTTTATACAGCCGGTATTTTTATATGTTTGAAGGTTTTTTCTCTTTTAACTTATATGCGTGTGTTGTAATCTCAGAAAAACGTTTATTAGGTAAATTCAAAAATTTTTATTTTGAGAAAAAGGCGGAATCCAGAAAGAGTTTTTTGGGATATTATTTATAGATTATTAGAAAACAGAATGTATGTATAATACACCATTTTATTATAATAATCTGTAGAATTCAGACGAAAGCGCAATTTAAAGTTAGCTGAAACTGGAATTCAAGAAATTAAGTAAAATACTTCTAAATGCTGTAAAAAACGTTAGTGAAAAACTCTTGAAATTAAACAACGGGCTTAAAAAATAACAGCTTATATCTAAATTTTAAAAATAATAGTTCAAAACAAAAACAAAATCCTGGAGATTTTTACACTAAAGAAGAAAAACTTTCAAAATACAATAAAATTTTTAATTGTTTTATAAAATTTAAAAATTTACACACCTGAAAATTTAAAAAAAAAAACTGGAATAAAATGTTTTAACGTGTGTAAATGTTTTTAGAATGTCTCCATGCAACAAGCTCAAAGTTTATGAATTAGTTCTTCACCGATATGATTCATCAATAAAAAAGCAATATGTCATCAAAATCCGGTTCGCGATCATCCTTTATTACCAATTGGAACAATTACGGATATGTGTGGATGTATGGTAGACAACTTGCGAAATTTCGCCACTGAAATTACCACAGTGCAATAAACCGCCAAATGAGACGTTCACTCACAAGATGTCAAACTTCGAAGAGTGACGTCACGAACAAGACGTCACTTGCGGTTCCTTTTTTGGAATAGCACTCGCATCCTTTGGATGAAACAGAACAAGAAAAATTCGAATCCATTCTCAACGATTTAATCGTATCACCGCAAAGAACAGACAACTTTCAGCTCCATTTCATTCTTATTATTTATTTATTGTTACGTTCCACGCTTCAGATAAAATTCGTTTGGCGAGTTATTTCACATAAATTGGCACCTTTTTTTTCTTGTGTTTCTTGTAAGAATATAGAATTCTTTTTGATACCGTACAATCGGATCGAGATATACATATATAAATATTAATTGGATATTTCACTCTATTTATCATTTATAATTACTTTTTTTTCTCTGTCAAGCTTTTTGAAATGGAAAAATGCATTGGAAGTTCATTGATTAATTCTCACATCACCAGAAACAAGTAGAATTGATTGATTTTATGATATCTATTATTTTTTTTATAATTGTAATATTTTGCATGCTATGATTAGCACTTTGTTTTCTATCTTTCAAATCCAGAGAATGCAGAATGCTACATATTAAATCAGGAATCAAGCTTAATTATTTTTTTTATAACACAGTTCACTAAAATTAATAAAACTGATAACAGACTGAATGAATTTATTTTCAAATAAGTAATTATAATTCCACGAAAAATATTTCTTTGATATTGCAACAAACTCTAGAAAGAAGCTTGATTAATGTAGTAATAATTTAAACAATTTAAAAAGCTGTTAGAGAGTTTAATTTACTATTATCTAATATAATTTGAATGTATATGTTACCGTTAAAGTGTGAAATCCGTTATTTCATAGAATAACTAGGTATTTCATGAAATAACTGGACAAGTCAGTTAAAGCATATAGGATTATTGAATTATACGATTTAACTAGGTATTCTATAGAATAACGATTACTGGATCGTTAAAGTATGAAATACAGCACTCGAAAGTTCTTTGAACCTATTCTGTAGTTATTTTAGTCAGTTTTGAACCGCTTATAGCTGTTTTGCAATGGCTTTTATGTATATGTACCTTTCATTCTGTTGCGTTTAAACGTAGAATTTAGGCGGTGTATTTATGTTAGCGTTTTACATTTTGGATTATTAATACATATTTTAGCAACCTGTTCTCAAGGAAGACTAACTTGTAAATAAGACAGATTCAATGTGAGAGATTTGAATCTTTATTAAATAAGCGTGGGACAAAGGGAAAGGAAAAATTATAAACGTGTGAAAAATTATAAACTTTGATAGCAGAAGAAAACAGTATTAAAACAGCACAGAGAAAAGTACCATAGGAGTATTGGCTACACCAGCATTATATCTTTGAAATCTAAAGAGTAGAAAAGTTAATTGTACCAGCAACAGGTGCAAAACATATTCTTTTTTCCTCTTTCTGTTTAACTAATGTTAACAATATGAGCAATATAATAAGTTATATCATCTGCTTTTCCTTATTATTTATCAATTAATCATCCACAATGGGGATAAAATGTATTTTTCGAATGGTTTTAGCTATTTTTGATCAATTAATTTATAAAATAGTTTTGAAATTGATTGTTTTTCACTTTAACGGTCTATGATTAATTTTTCTATAGAATAACTAGATATTTTATAGAATAACTAGGTAAAGCATGAAATTTTTCATCTATTATATACTTTGTCTAGTTTGTCTCATGAAATATCTAGTTATTCTATGAAATAACTGAATTTTATGCTTTAACGGCAGAATACCGTGAAATCCGACGTATAACGCGCACTTTTAACTCAAAAAATAAGATCAAATTTTAGGGGTGCACGTTAAACACCGGGTACAAAAATGAGAGCTTCAAAAATAAAAAAGATGAGCGTAGAAAAAAAATAGACTTCTACATAGATCGAAATCACGTTTCTTTGGAAGAAATAACATTCCATATGAACTTAAAGAGCCGTAGTTCTAGAAATACACTATTTTTTTTACTTAAGCTTAGGAAAAAAATAATACCCCCTCAAATAAATTTCAAAATATAATATATAGCATTGCTCACGTGCATTTCAGGTTTCTTCGTAAGAAAAGGGGGGGGGTGCACGTTATACGGCTGATTTTACGGTACATATTTTATTTTATCCTGAATGAGATAAAGACAGTTATGCGTAACGAATACGGCTACATACTATGTTCTGTTAATGAACATGAAAATTAATTAAAAATTACTCATAAACTTAATTGGATTAAAGAAATGATAATTTGCTAATGAATGCAAATTTTTGAAAACAAGAGTAAACGAAACAATTTTAAGTTTTTTACATCTTCAACCGATAGCGCACAAAATTAACATATTCATAATCGCACATTTCAGTTAATTTATTTTGAACTTTTCCACCAGCTATATTATCAATAGTGCGAAACTTTGAAGAGAAAAAAGCCTGAATATCTTATCCTGAAGAAAATTGCTTGACGAACAGCTGATATAAGATTTTAACGGTAAACAGCACATGCATATTTCTATATAAGTTAATTTTTGCTTACCATTGAAAGAAGAATTAAAAAGAAATACCGGGAAAGTTTTCAGATGTTTGCTTTTTACGTCATCAATTCATGCCGCAAAAAAAAAAAAAAAAGATGTAAAATTACCTAAAATGCCAATACAATTTCTTCATTTAAATAGAATACTTATTTATTTAGAAATATTTTTTTCCAAAAAAAAAACAAAAAAAAAATCATGGAACGTTTTGTGGTCGAGTTTGTACGTTTTCATAATTGAAGGCTGTACACCTAGCATGTGAATGAGTGAGTATTTATTAACATTGCATTCTAGAGAAACGCGAGAGCTATTGCCACGGTCAAAAAATGAGGACGATACCTGAACTAGCATCCTCTCTCCAAACATCCACACCACGCCAACGTGAGGACTTTGTGCCTATATAGATTTAACGTGCATCAACCCCTCTACATGCAGGTTTTCGGTAGAACAAGGTTTTCAAACCCGTAGCTCGACTGCGTCGGCACAAGCAGTATCATGACCACTAGGCTACCTCGGACATGATACAGCAGATATTATTGTTACATAGCAAATCTATATGTAGCAATAATAAAAACAATCATAAAACAATAGTTTTAAAAAACTATAAATAGAAAGATGGTAAATTCATTACACCAAACTTCGTATTATTATCTATAAGGCTGATTATAGTAGTCTTAAGCCAGTATTTCCAAAAGTATGGTACACGTATCCCCAGGGGTATGGGAAAAATTTGGTGGGGGTACGCATTGCTTCGGAGTTTGATTGGGAAATGCATTACACCGTTCTCTTAGCTGCGCTTAATCCTACGTTCTCATGAGTCAAGACATTCTTGTGTGGTGTGAGATAGTCCGGTGTGACCGGTGGGAATATACCACACTTCGTTAGCAAAAATCCTACAACTTACTTCGTAAATAGTTAGTGGTTTCTCTAAGCGTCTCTGTATTTTTAGCTTTTGTGTGATTTTTCTTGTAGGAAGTGTTTGTTACGTGATTTGGGACATAACATGTGCAGACTATTGGACGTGGAACCGCATCTCAGATTAAAATTAACCAGGGAACCGAATTATGACGATCTGTCATCTCAGCACAAACAATTTCATCTTTCTCATTAATCCAAATAAATGTTATATGTAATATAACTTTTATTTATATTTTATTATGAATAATTTTATTTCTCTTTTTTTTATTGTTTTGTATATGTCGCAAAAAAAAGAAGAAATAAATATATTTCGATTGCTATTAAAATACACCCATTTTTTTACGAGGGGTACTCAGCATTATGAAAATTTTAGAAGGGTTACACATATGTAAAAGGTTTGAGAAATACTGTCTTCAGCTATAACAAAAGATGAGAGTGTCAGTTGGAAATTCCTCGCTTAATACACTTTTCCATTTCTCTTTAAGAATAGTTAAATCTTTTTTTTTATTTCTAGCAACAGAACTTAATGAATACATCACTCGCTGGTGTAAAAACATTCCGCGCAAACATACTTGGAGTATCTACAAATGAACAATTAAATAAAGGATCAAGAAACAGAAGAGAAACAGAAGTTACACAAAATCACAATCAGAAAGTCAGTCAGATTGCAGAGCTCGTAACTGCTCTCTGGTCCTCCGGTATCTATCGTAGATCTTACCAGAGGCAGTAGGGCAAATCTCCAGGTACTCAGCATTCATTAGAGAGTTCTCTCTGCACAAAACATAATTTAGAGAGGGAAGGACCTTTAGTCTATATAGGTGACCCGCAAGGCAATCGTGCCTGGTTTCCAACCTGAAGGCAGCAACCGCATGCCGTCTCGGGTGATCTGGGATCTCATTTAGCGTCTCCTTCCGAGACTTATCACAAATTTGTTTATATAAAAAAGCTTCATATAACTTTTTTACTCCATTTTTAATAATTCTGCATATAGAAGAGTACGGGATTCCTCTCTCAAAGCAATGAAAAACACCACAGCGCCCTTTTTACCGAGAAAATCATAGTTAAATTTAATTTATAGCAACCTTATTATTGCCACAATAGTTAGTTTCAGGAAAGGCAAGTCTCTAACCCACGATCAGCCATCACCATGTAAACGTTGTCCTCTAGATGGGAGTATGTATTTTGCATGATAAATGCTTTAAGAAAATAAAAATTAAAGTTATGTTTAAAAGTGAAAGCTCTTTGATAACCGCAAAAATATATTTATATCTGAGATATGAATTCCAGTGGCAATCCGAATTTTTCAACACGTTACTTCAACAGGTTAAAATGAAAACCTATTATTTTCTACGAGAGTAACTCTCAAAATATGCGTCGCGGTTGACTTTCATAGACGCAGAGAAACAAACGTTCCATCACCTTGACAGACATGATACTTAGTCTACGCTGTTTTTTAAAAAAGATTCATTGATGAGTCAATGAGAGCATAGGAAAGGCATCTAAAGGATACTCCACAAAGCGATTTATTTATTAAATATGCTAATCTGTCTCATAGGCGACAATTTACAAATTGAATGACGAGATTATTATCTTTAAAAATGTATTATTTTTATACAGGGTGTGTCGAATTCAAGCGACAGATTCAGAGGGGGGATAATAAGCAGCATGGGAATGACAAATCAAAATAAAACATGGAGTAGCAAACCACGCTTAGTCGGTGAAAATCGTGATATTTGTAGCTATTGGGGGTGGGGGGACAATGAGCCAGATGAGGGTAGTGGCCAAACGAATGCGGGGATTTGGAGTACCATGGTAGGGTTGAAGAAATCTGTCCGAGTGAAAATTCCCCGCCTCTGTCAGAGTTGCTGCATGGAATACCGGGCACTGTGCACCAGAACGTGTGGTTCACGCAAAATGGTGCATCAGCATATTTTTCGATTGTGGTGCGTGACCACGTCTGTTTAATTAGGCCTTCCTACAATAAAATTTTTCAAGGAGAAAATGTTCTTATAAATATCAAAATTTCTAAATGAAGAAAGATTTTTTCAACTGCAGAAAGTATTTTATCCTTAACTTCAAGATATTACAGAATGTGTTGCCACTAAAAACACAAGCATAATCGGAAATCTTATAAAAATTTTAATTTGTTAAGTATGCTATCTCAACAGAACACAAATTGATTAAGTTCATCTCGACAAACATAAATGATTGGTACAGGGGAATTTGTGTAAAATTAATCCTTTATCAAAATAACAAAGAATGAAAAAGAAAAGTATTTTCTAAGGATTAAAACAGATGACCAGTGGTTCATGCAGGAATTTTTCAAAGATGAGGAGAAGAGGGGGGGCAGGGTTGAAAGCCCCCATTCTTGTGCTCAGATGTCGTCTTCGGCACTTGACTATGGTTCAAAATGACGAGGTCCGTCACCAAAAGCCCTCGTGTGTGTATATATATAGCTGAATAGTACTAAGTTAATATTCACTTATTCACTCACCCACCATTGTCGTATCATACCCAATACTCCACCCAACATATTCTTTTGATTTTGTCGATTTTCGGGAATAAAAAAATTGTAAAAAATAAAGCATCGAATAAACTATTAGAATTAATTAATAAAATTAGTTATTAATAACAAATACTTAATTAAATTTTTTACGTACTATACACATAGGATTATAATCAATTGAAAAAAAATTAAGGACTATAGGGGTGAGTCCGAACCCGGGGTTCCCCCCCCCCCGTTTTGTGTGCGCAGCTGCAAAGGACTAATGTGTTATAATGGGGTTAACGACATGACAAAAAATTGATGAGTTCTGCTATTGATTTAGAATAAATATTTTATACATTGAATACACAATTCATTTAGAAAATTTTTATATAAATTCCTCATGAAATAGCTAAATTATTAATCATTCTAAGGATAAGAGAACAAGAGAAACAGTAAAAGCGCATTAAATGTATCAGGATAATAAATGTTTCGCTGAATTATTAATTTACAGTTAATCCTTATACTACAAAGGTAGAATAATGAACTTATAGGTATGTGAAATGACGTAATAAAATAGTAAAATAAATTATATTCATCGATAGAATATATTACTATCAAGTAAAATTAATATAAAATTTTTAATATTAAAATAAAAACTCTTTATTTTTCTTAAATTTCTCTAAGAAACCCGTTTAACTTGTACTGAAACATCAATTTCTTTTATATATATTTTATCAATAATCATGTACTAAATAGCCATAATAAAGGCAATATACAGGTATAGGACAAAATAATAGGAAAACATGTGAAAAAACGAAAAAATTTTATTAGTAAGGAGTTGGGCCATCTTTGGCCTGAATGACAACTTGCATTCGACGCGAGATTGACAAATAAAGATCTCAAACACAGTGCATCGGAATTTGCATTTATTCCTCATGCAAGGCAGTCTTAAAGTCAGATAGTATGCGTAGAGGAGAAAACCGAGCGCGTACTTTGTTCTCTAAAAAAAACCCACAAACACTCATTAATTCTGAGTTCAGGTGACTGGGGACACCACATCAGATGTATTACTTCATCATCATGCCCATGTAATCATGTTCGAACACAGCGAAGCGAGTGAATAAGGGCGTTATCTTCTTGGAACACAGGGCGTTCTGCCAGAGAGAGGTTCTGAAGCATAGGGTGAACATGATCTGCGAGAATGCATCAATAATGGTCACCTGTGATCATCCCCCTCAAGACAACAAGATGCTCCGATACACAGGAAGATATTGCACCCCACACCATCACAGAACCTCTCCATATTTCACGTTTGGAATCAAGTAGTCAACATGAATGCTTCTGCCGGGCTCGACAGACAAACACTCGTCCGTAGGTCTGGTATAATGTAAATGAGGATTCATCAGACCAGATGACTTATTCTCATTACAGTTGTGTCCAGCTTGTGTGGTCTGGCACCCTGTGGTCCTTTCATAACATTCCGTGCCTAAGCTAACGGTTTTGGAATAGCTACTCTGCCATAAATGTATGCAGCATGCAGCTCCCGTTGAATGGTTTTCATGGTATAATATGTGCATGTGTGTGTGTTAGAATTTTTAAGACTTATAAAATTATCTTTTTTTTCCTCCTTTATTCAAGAGTCCGGAAGGCAAATAATTGAACTTTTATGACAAACAATTTGCTCACTTACAAATAATTATTTTAATTATATATAAAGGTTTTGTTTGACCAAAATCTCTTTTTCTCCTTTCTCTGTTTTTTTAAAACACGTTTTCTACACTTCATATTTTAACCCTCAACAATTATTGCATTCGGAACATTTTAATTGATTTCAGACAAAAATTTCGCGCGTTTCATTCATCTACTTAAGTGTTTAAATTGGCTCAAAGTTTGTAACATTCCGCTGTCATTTAAGATGGATGGCGTGTATTGTTTACGAAACAAAAATCATCAACAACCGAGGGTTTATTTATATAAAAACGGAGAGGAAAGACTAAACATTTAAACAGCTTGTTCATTAATTTGTTTTAATGATACAATTTATTTATTATTTTATTTTACTCGAGAAACTATGCCTTAGTTAAATGTTTCAGAATACCAATCCGCAGCGCATTGGATTAAAAAAAAGTTTTAAAATGTTTATATTTCAGCCGCGTGTTTATGTTTGCAGTACTCATTTTTTCTCCATCGAAATCAGACAGAACCAGAAAAACGCAGATCCTTGCATTTTTTAACCAGTTAATTGTGATTGACGAGTTTGCTCGTCATGGAATAATTGCAGGATTTTGTGTCATGACGAGTATATTCGGCATGCGTAAAAAGTAGCAACCATTTGCTATTTAAATCGTAATGTTTTAGATAAACAAAACATATTCTCAAATTTCTAGATGTTTAACATTATTATGAGGTCAAATCGGAGAAAAGCAAATAAATAAAAAATATGAAAAATTTAAGATGAACTCACGCGTCCAAGTATGCACCTGCTGAAACAGCGTTTAAGTTCGCATAACGAATTTATTTAATGCACGATGATAATGTTTTTCAGATGTCAGCCTAAAAGGGGAAAATGTCAGAAAGTTGATTTATAATAGGGTTCCCTTCAGGTATGGCCAGCATGGGACAAATGCATGACGTTCCACCAGATGCTGAGCCTATTCATAACTGTTGGTTGGAAGTTACCAAGCATCGAGTGCTGTAAATACCAATTGTTTGATGTTACAACCATGTTCTAACATTAAAGTAATAAAACCAATGCCATGCTGCCTATTTTATTGGGGAGGGAATGCATTCTGGAAGGAGGATTTCTAGAGAGGACCGGGATCAACCTACAGCACCTACTGTACTAATACATATTTTATTTACAAAAAAATATCTCGTGACATAAGATGCGATGCCTTAAAATTAATTGAACATTGGTTTATTAAAACTCTTTTTTCTCAAAATGTCGCCATAAATTAACATTTCATGAAAGTGTTTTTTTTTTATACTATACAGGGTGTCCGGGCTTAAAGTATCCGAAAGTTATGGCTTATTATTGCGGACCTACCCATCAGAATGTACAGTACAGCGTCGTTTATCCGAACGTTTATTATCCGAAACGTCAAATATCCGGACTAGTTTTTTTTGTTTGTCAACTACATGTACTATATATGAATACGTTTTCGGACAGTGCAATGCTCAACAGTTGTTTCGCGTGAGGCCAAAAGTGACGGGAAAACCTAAAGTCAGGGATATTTGGGGAATTTCAGTTGTGTGATTTGGTAAATATCTGCGCGGAATATTAGGTCAGTTTGTTTCCAAGTTAGGGGGTGTTATGCGAGAGTTCTGCGTTAGAGACAGCTATGGATTGGTACGAACAACAATCAGAGTGCTGCCCTACTCAACTACTGCTGCTCAAGAGAATCAGAGACCTTGCAGCGAAAAAACGAAGGTATACAATAGTGAAGCGAAAAATAAAGTGATTATTTTCCATAATCAAGGGAAACATTACTACATTTTGCACTTATTTTGCTTTTTCTTCAAGTATGTTTCCCGCATGTGATGATTTTCAATATTCGTATAGTGTCCGGTTTCATATACTGCATGTATCGCATTCGGTTTTCGGCTATCTGGACAATCGCGTATCCGAACGGTGTCCGGTCCCAATTGATTCGAATAAACGTTCTACTGTAATAAAATATTCATTCGTGGATTGGAAATCCCTCCAAAATTTCTTGGGTCTAGTCCGATCGGTCGCAAAGTGCGTGCATTGATCGGCCATCCGCAGATGATAAACTTGTTACACTGACTTCATAAGTAAAGATTTGGACGCCACAGAAAAAGGTGCAGTGCGTACTTTTGGGTAAAGGAATTTAAATCAGTCACGCGTGTACAGCGACGTGTTCGAACAGAAATGGAGTGTCGTTACTGGTTTGCGTAATATATGCTTATTAGGACTACTACAAAATGAATCACGTACACGATCAACAGTGTCTTCTATTACGAAAACTTAAGGATACTTATTAATTTTTGAGACACCAAAGTTCCCGATTCCCTTAAAGTTCTTTCCCATTGGTGGATAAATTTTGATGTCGGAAGATGTCGGACTAGACCCAAAAAACCTCGGAGGGATTTCCAATTCACGGATGAACAGCTGATTGTATTCTGATGGGTAGTTCCGTAATAATAAGCCATAATTTTCGGATACTTAGCCCGGACACCCTGTGTATTAAACTGACACCATAAGTAGCACAGACATTAATCCACATCTTATTTAGATGCTAGATATTTAATCAGGTAATTTTTTTTTTTTTTTTTGCAAAATATTTAGGGTCTATGAGATATTTTTGATACAGTTATATTGTAGTAGTCACAACTAAAATTAAATAATGATGGCAAACAGATTGGAAGTGTAGTTCGAGTGAAAATAAAGCCAGACGAGACAAATTTTTCAAAACGACTGTAATACCTCCATTTTTTTGTCGTTCACTCATTTCACTTAACAGTTCGAGAATTTCTTGATTAAACCTAGTATTCAAGGTCGAGAACTTAATGAATGACAACATTTCAGTTGAATTGCTAGTTTCATTCCAAGTTCTACCAAAACCCTGTCGTATAATTATTCTATACGACATTTATGTCTTTCCCGTTTCATAGAAATGCTCTTCAGAATTGTCATAAATGTGATTTAGGTATTTAAAATTCAGTAAAGAGTTCCACCAAATTTAAAGTCGTTCCCGCAACTCGAACATAATTCCAAATAGAAACATCTAAAGTCAATCGAACGAGTACAGCTTTTACAATTCGACATTATTACAAACCATACAAAAAAAAAATCAATTTTGCTTTCGCGTTGGCTTAACCAGAATAAAAATTAAGCTAAACACTAACACTGCTTGCTATTCTCTTTTATGTTATTGTAATGAAAAATCTGGACTTAGTTCACTTCTCTGCCAAAAGGGTTTTGTTGCTGAAAAGATCATTTGCAGGCCAAAAGAAAGTACTCTTTTAATACTAAGCGAATAGTAAAAATAGATCCATTTAGAAAAATCCAGAAGAATCTAGGATGATTATTTGTCGAGAAAACTTTAAAAGTTTCTAGAAGATACTTCGCATGATATAAGAAAGCAACATTAAAGTCAAACATTTGACAGCGACTGGGTGTTTTTTTTATTTGCCTCATGTGATATTAATTATGATTGCGCATTTGAATTGTTGTGTTCTATATATGTGTGATATTTGAATATGTACTATTATACATTTTATAAGAGTGTGTGTACTGTTAGAACACAAAATATACCATAAGTTACTGGAGAGTTCCATAGTAAATATTACGATTCACTTTGCAAGAATTTGCCTGTTAATGGGCTAGTTTCGTGTGACGTCATAATCACATGATAATGACAAATACGTACTTCAAGTCAATCAGTTTAAAAACTCATATGACGTCATAGTCACACGATAAAAGAAATCATGTGTTTCCACCTAATCAGCTCATGCGCTTCGTTGTTGCCAATTTTGCTCTTTGTAGAAACTTTCTTTTAAAAAGTACATGTATGTTAACAATTAGGTATACAAAATACATTTTGTTTAAAAATCCATGCATAAAATAAGATTTTTTTTTTAAATTTTTAAAAAAATTGTAGAAATTTTTTTTTATAACGTTTGAACATCTTTACTCAATTATGAATTTTGAAATGTTACCTAAGTTTTACAAATAGATCAACTAGTATAGTTAGTTCAATTTCTGTTTTTGAACTCAGTGAAGAACACGTGTTTATCATGTGAATGTCATGAATTGAGTCCATTGCGTTGACCTCTCCTTAATTTAAAAGGTTATCAACTACGTAGCACTATTTAACAGAACATTTACGTAGCAGGATCAAAAGAGTTTTCGGAATGAGTCTATAACAAAAAAAAATATTACCAATTAAAGTGCCGAAATGCATCCTTTTCGAAATAAGACCCTTGAATAACAACACAATTTTGATATGGCTTGTAAAGTTCATCGAAACGTTTCTGGAATCCATTTTTAGCCATATCCTTTAATTCAACTTGCGATGGACTTTTTATTTCATCTACAGATTGGCCTTCGTTAAAATGAGGAGAATGGTATATTGACACACCCTGTGCATGTTAAGATCCATATCAGTATCCATTGACATGTGGTCTCGGATATTCCAACTGATTCTGCTTATTTTTTGAAGCCTGTTCTTAAGTACCTCCGCAGAAACCTTTTCCATGTGGAACCTTTTCCACCAAACCTTGTGGGAAGTCTGCGGACGTCCAGAGCGTTTGTCGTCTTCGACATTTTCCCTGCCTTCTCTGAAACGTCGATGCCCCTCAAACGCTTGCGTTAGCGATAATGTACCACAGCCTTACACCTGCTTCAAAATTTCGTTCAACTCCGTAGCACTTTCCCCAAAAAATACAAAAATTAATATCCATTGTCCGCTCAACAAACGCAATTTCTTTCAATCACCGACGACTAAATACATCCTCCTTCAAAATATTGACGCCGTGGCGGACCCTAATGACCACGTGATTTGGAACAAACTTTTTTAGAAAAGGGAAAGAATGCAAGAACACAGAAACGCGTTACTGTAATCGCTGTACTGCAAAAAATTTCCACGTTTTGGCTCAGTCCGGAACTTTGAATCCTACGAGTAATTTTATAAATATAACCTTTATAAAATATTTACTATATTTTATATATTCTGGTTCATGAACAGCATTAAGCTTGCACAAGGGACAAACAATGTCTTATATCGCACCTTTTTTCTCAAAGAAAAAATTCATCTTTTGTACTTTGCATTTCTAGTTTAAGTTATATAGAAACGTGTTGAAACATTAACAGCCAAAATAGGTTAATCGCTCGGAACTAATATAGCACTCTGTGTTTAACCTACTTCAAAATCCAAAGATAAAATCTCGCGAAAAGCGATGAGTAGAACGCTTGGGTAGCTTTAAGGTCAAGAGTTATAATATGAACTCTGCTGAATGTCAGCAGAAAATCGCGTCGAAA
>BMAO01015967.1:0-21909 GCA_019973975.1 Trichonephila clavata
TAGCATTTTACCTGCAGTAGTGATATATGTTTTAAAACCATTTGTTACTGTTCTAAATTTAACAGGATTTTTATGGAATTTAGGTGTTAAAAATATATATGGAAACTTAATCTTATAAATGGAAACACACACACATATATATATATATGTATATATATTTTATTTTTGAAAACTTATTTTTGCATTAACATGTAAAAAAAGTCTCCGATATAGAAAATATTAATAATTCTAAAGCAATATATAAAGAAACATTATTTATCTGAGCTAAGAGAACTAAGCAACCCTTAGATATAAATACGTAGTAATGATGAAAGTTTCATACATATTTCGAAAAGATATACATGTTTTTCCTACCTTTTCAATAATCATTTATTTTTCTGAAAAGCTGTTGAATAGTGTCTGGAAAGTTACATTTGCAAAATAATGTAGCTGAAGGAATAAAGCATTTACAGAAATATGAAATTTTACTGCTTTAAAATCTTTAGATTTTCCTTTTTTTTAAAAATTAAAACTTTATTTTATAACATGCATCTTATTTAGTTTCAATTTTGCTCTTAATTTCTTATACAGTTAAATTTTAATTTATCTTGCAATTACAATTATTTTCATTTTTAATCATGTTTATTCATCTCTCTCTTGTAGAGAAATATATATATATATATCTATATTATATATATATATATGAAATAGACGTGGCCGTTAGAAGGTATTTCCTTGATATTGCATATTTAATATTATCGAGGAGGCAGTCTTGGGGTTAGTTATTTTTCTTTATTATGCACTGAACAGGTAGATACGCATATGGGCGGAATCACAAAGAAACACACACACACAATAAAAATACACAAACGCTAACTGCAGACGCTACATGTTGAAGCAGACAAATACAGAAGAGAAAGAGCGGTCTCCGGGAATCTCAGTATTTATAGGCAGCTTAAATAATGTGATCTGAGTGAGTGGATGGATGTAGTTAAAAATACTCTCGTTAGGCGTTGGCTAACATTATTAAATTGTGGGTCCTGAAGGGAAGGACCATAGGTATTTAAAAGTTATTTAAAAGGATTATATTACTGGGATTATTACATATATACTTACAATGATTCTTTCATATTTCTCTCTGTTCCTCTTTTTTTCTTTCTACAAAATATTATTAGAAATATTTCACTTTTAAATAATACAACAAACGTTGTAGAATTAAATGAGTTTGAAAATGCATAATAATGAATAATTCTGGTATTATTTTTTTACTTTACTTTGTAAATGTTATAAATATAATTTCTGTTGTTTATTGGTTATTGTATCTTGTTTCTATTATATAATCGTCCATGTTCTTTGATGTTTTCAGTGTATTTTTTATTCATATATGTATACAGGATGTCCCAAGAGTATTGGCAGAAACTTTAAGGGGAGGTAGAAGACATCACACAAGGATTTATATTTGCATAGAAACGCTTAGCCTAAAACGTCTTCGATCGGCTCTAGGGAGCATTATTTACAAGAGCATTGGAGGGAACAGATTTGCATTACCGAAATCATTTGAGTCATCATCGCCCGCAGAACAAAATGGGTTGACCTAGCAGGCATGAACCTGATTTACGGATTGACAGAAAGAAATGCACAGGTATAGTAAAGATTCATCGCGAAAGGCACCCATAGAGGTATGCATCGGACAACCGGATGGCACTATTTGTCTGATTATGGATCATTACGAAGTAATAGGTACAGTGAGGCTGGGACACGAGTGACTCGTACTTCTAGCATCACCCAGCTTTGACCAATACATATTTCAGATTATCTCAGCCTTGTGTATCTTCATTTCTTGTATATGTCATACTACTTTCCTCTGGAGTTTCCGACAATTGGTTGCTGCTATACAAATTTGAATACTTATGATGTTCCCTACTTCTCTTTAAAATTTGTCCCAATAATCCTGGGGTACCACGTATTTAATTTTAGAAATTAGTTAACAATGTGCAGTATAAATCTTAATGTACATACTCTTTCTTCCCCCTCTTCTATCTAACAATAATTTATATAATACCAAATAATTGCCTTCTACTCCTTTATTAGATATGATTCAATTTCATTTGAAAGCATACATAGCAAAAAAGCGTACTATTATTGAAAGATAGTTTTTATTGAAAGGCTCACGGACTTCAAAAGACTATTACTCAAGCCATCGTCTTTACACGAAATTGTATAAGATAATGTATTTCCCTTTTATAAAGGAGATAAATATCCCGAATCAATCTAATCCTACATTAATGACTCAGTATACTTTGTTTTTTGAATTAAATAGTATACATTTCATTTTCAACATTTGTAAAGAAATTTAAATTTTGTAATTCTTAGCAAATCTAGGATATCAAACTGTTAGTCTTCTGATGAAAATTAGTAAGATACTTATTGATGTATTAAATATATATATATAGTTAATCCCTTAACTGCCACCGGCCTATATATACATCTCACTCAAACGGGCGATAAATACCCCGGAAGTATACATAAGTCTTTCCGAAATACGGTCTATTTCCTTGCACTGCTGTCAGTAAAAATATTCCCAAGATTTTGAAATGCAATAAAATGATCTTGACATAGTTTTTGAGAAGGATTTATTTATTCCAGAGAAAATTTTGCTTATTTATGTCTTTCCCTTTCCCTCCTATACACCGCATACAAGTGCCTATGTTTAAAACAGTGGCACTGGGGAGCGAATCACGTAACTTTTAATTGACAGTTAACGGGTTAAATACTATTACTCAGTTGTATTCTACGCATAAAAATATATGTTATGTTCTCATGAGAAAAAAAGGAAATAGACCAAAATATCATAAACTCTCTTTAATAAATCTATGGAATTATAAAATGAAATTTTCAGATAAAAAAAAAAGTTTTTAAAATTATTTGATTATTTTAAACAGTAATCACAACGAAATACAGTAACTCAAAAGTATCCGATTACTTTTACTTTTATCCCAAAATTTCTTTGAAGTAAAAGAGTTCTGTCTCCGAAGAGTAAAATGTAAAATAAATGGAAAGATATTTTAAAGTTGGAATACCTAGTAATCTATCATCCTTTTCCTGTTACAATTATTTACATTTAACTCGTATATGGCTCTTGTATTAGGGATATATTTTATTAAAACATTTGAAAATATCCTCAATATAAGCCTGAGAACGTTTTTCAAATCAAATGAGAATGGAAAATAACGAAACGTTCTAAAAATATCTTTCCTTGTAATTTTTTTAAACAATTTTTCTTAAGAATGCGTGTATTGAACAAAATAAATGATTGTTTCCACTGAAAATGTAATGCTACAAGAATTAAAAATATACAAATTGAGTTTTTTTCATTCGACACACATTTTAAAAATTGCTTTTCATTCTTTTATCGTTACACAATAACTATTTAAATCAAATATAAACTTGCAATGATTTACGGTGCATTTTTAGTTTTTGTTTTTGCCTGTTTATGATTAGTTTTTCAAGGACTAGAAAACGAAGGATTAATTTTTCAAAAACTTTAACTAAAAAAAATAATTAAAACTTAAATTTGTTATTTTCATGGGAACCCAAATGTTATTTGTATTCTTACTTTTCATTTATTGTTTATTTCTTTTTAACGATAAGAAATGATGAAGAATGAATGTACTTTTATCTTACAAATTTCTTTTCTTAATAAATACTAAAGCTTAGGAGTAAATAAACGCCATTTGTAAAAAGAAAACAGATTCTTTCCTTATTAAAATGAAAGGAATTAAAATTCATTTAAATATATTTATCATTTCACTTTTATCTAATGAGAAAACAGACATAATAAAATACTTGCTATGTAATGTAAATAATAATAATGAAAAAAAAACTTATACAAAGTCGAAGAAAAAAACGGGGTCCTTTTTTTCGTCAATTCCTTTCTTGGTCTAACGCATCTTAGTCTAAACGCATTCCTAGACTATGTCTGCAAATTTTAATTATATGATACCTCTGTAAGGGGAACATTTTTTTTTACTGTTTTCTTCTGTTTTTTGTATTGTGCTAAGATTTTACACGTGTGGTTCAAAAATATTCCGAAATCAACAAGCTTGCCAAGTGATAAGAAACTATTATATAAATTGTCTCTGTTTCTTATGACCAAGAATTTCCTAAGAGTTGAATGACCTTTTTCAAAAAAGGTCCTTAAGGGGACTTGGCACCTTTCAAAGGCCGAAAATCGATGAAAATATCGATTTTTCAATTTTTACTTTAAAATGTAGTTTGATACCTCTGGCACAACTGTGCGAAGTTTTGAAACGATCTGATTATTTTAAATGTAGTAAAATATATTTTAAATATTTTGACAGCTCTGACAGCTGTTAAAATGCCACGCCCCCTCAATGTTTACACTTTTTTACTTGAAAATAAATCCAATATTTTATATAAAAAACAACAAAGAAGAAGAAGAACGCTTTAAGCTGTAACTGTAAATATCAGCCAAGCTGTTTGTTTACATTAGGTTTGCCTTTTTTGCTTGTTGTGTGCTTTTTAGTTTGATTACTTTTTTACTTCATAGAAACTTAAAAAAGCATTTTTAATGCTATTTCAATCATAATTCATTCATTTTTTTAGTTTTTATCAGTTATTATTATCACTAATATGCCTATTAGGAAGCGTTCATTGTATGCTTCGCAAATGAATGAAAAGCGATGGTGTAAAGAGAATGTTGACCGTGAATTGATTAAAGATTCATTAGTGTCAAATGTACGCCTTGAAAAATTAAATACTGAGGTAAAAAAGGATACCTCTGCTGTTGTACATTATATATTGGTGGACTTCAACCAAGTTAATAATCTACTTTTAAGTGCAAAGTGCCAATATTGTGAAAAACAAGGTTTGAAACTGGAGCTTGGAGCCAAGTTGGGATTTTCATACAATTTAAAACTATTGTGTAGCAACTGTGATGAAAACAAAACTGTTGCAAATACTTCTCTAAAGTCTGGTCCTACCAGCCATGATGTGAATTTGAGAATAAATCAAGCCTTTTCACACATTGGGAAAGGTTATTCAGCCATAGAAAAGTTTTGTATGGTGATGAATATGGATCCTTTTTCATCAACTACACATGGGAAGTGTGCAAGAAGGCTGGATAACGCATACATTCTGGCATCTGAAAACATATCTGTGGAAACCCACAGAGAGATTAAAGATGCGTACAAGAATGAAGGTCATAGTTCTGCTGAAATCACAGACCTAAGTGTTAGTTTTGATGGCACGTGGCTAACTCGTGGTCACTCCTCACTCATCGGTGTAGGGTGTGTTATAGATATGCTCACCGGTTATGTCGTTGACTTTGAAGTGATGAGTAAGGTGTGTCGTCATTGCTCTGTGGCAAAAAAATAAGTTATGCGAGTCAAGTGCTGAATTCAGCATATGGTATGAAGGACATAAAAGCGAATGTGATATAAACCACTTTGGCTCATCTACATCGATGGAAATGGAAGCTGCATTAACTTTATGGAAAAGATCCACATCACTCGGATTTCGTTATATCACAGTTTTATCCGATGGTGACTGTAAGACATTTCATAACTTGGTTGAGAAAAAAGTGTATGGACCGGATGTTGTGATAAAAAAGGAAGAATGCATAAATCATGTCAGTAAGCGGTAAGGAACAGCTTTAAGATCTACTGTTAAAGATTGTCGTGCTCAAGGTGTTTCTTTAGGTGGTAAAGCTCATGGTAGTTTGAAAGGAGCTACAATTAAGAAATTAACCACTTACTACCAAAAGGCTATTTTGAGAAACAAAGGGGATGTGAAAGCTATGAAAACAGCAATATATGCTATCTTGTTGCATAGCATTTCTACAGATGCTAAACCTCAGCATTCAAAGTGTCCTGCAGGAGCAAACTCTTGGTGTTTCTACCAATCTGCGATTGCTAACGGTGCAAAACCAAGAAATCATAAATTAAATGTAGGAACACCAATAAATGAAAAGTTCCTTCCAAAAACTCTTCCAATTTACCAAAGACTTGCATCTAATGAATTGTTAGAAAGGTGTATTCGATGCGGAACGCAAAATGCAAACGAAAGTTTGCATAGCATGATTTGGGCAAAGTGTCCAAAGGAAATTTTTGTGAATAAAAGACGTGTTAACCGGGCAGTGACAGAAGCTGTCTGTGAATTCAATAAGGGTACGGCACGTACCATAGTAGAAACACAGAAAGCATTAGGTGTAGGTACTGGAGGTTCTACCAAACAACTTGCTACTATCATAGATTGTCGAAAACGACAATTTAGAAAACGTCGTCAAAATACCAGTAATAAGCTGGCTCTTAAGCTTATTAAAAAAGCTATATATAGAAAAGAATTATTAGCTAAGCGAAAAGAAGGAATGACTTATGGCGCAGGCCAATTTTAAAACAAAACTGTTTTGGAAAAATAGTGAATTTTAGATTTAACATGTTTTACTTATTTTATATTAGATATTGAATTAAATAGCAAATTAATTTTAAAAAAGTTTTTAAATTTTCTTTATTGTACATTTCATATACTTTCAATTTATTTATTTTATGTATTTAATTTATTTTTGAATATGTTTAATATATGTTTCTTGCAAAAATTAGTCAGATAATGATATTTCCTATTTTTCGTAATTTTGAGGTCAGACAGGCTTTTTATAAAAAAGCTTATATTTTTGTTTAATGTTTTGAAATTGAACTGTTTTATGCCTTATTTTCATGGTATATATCTATACAATATATTAACAACTTATTACAAAATTTAGATATTGTTTTGATATTTATTTATTGATTTGTATTCTTGAAATTGCGTTTTCTCAGTTTGAGTTTTTCATGAAAACACAATATTTAAAAGTACAAAACTTCTACAGATATTTATGAAACAACTTGAATTTTGGTCTTTATGTTTATTACAATGTACTTAATAAAATTATGGATCCATTTTTCAATATTTTGATTAGAAAAAAATTTTATAAAAGAAAATGTAGCAGAAATCATGCTTTTTTAGCCTTTTTTCCGTTCTTGTATACATTTTAATTTTTTGTCCAAAACTAATTTGTTTATGGCAAAATAGATCCCTTAAGTTATTGCTAATAGTCTTATAAGCCTAAAAAAATATTTTGGTGTGAAAACAAAAATAATTGTAAAAAAAGAAGAAATTTAAAAATCGTTAAAAAATTTTAAAAAAATTAAATTTTTAAATTTTTTATTAAAGTTAGCTTATTTTTCATGGTAAAATTTCTTTGTTTAATAGTAACTGTTTATAATATACACAAAGGATATTTTAAAATCTTAAATAAAAAAAAATTGAAAAAAGTTGCCGAGTCCCCTTAAAGGGAAAATATGTTTTATACCTTAGATCCTTTAATTATGTCCTAAGCCATTCTAACAATAGACATCATTATTTTTCATTTTCTTGGTATTATCATTCAGGAATTTTTTCACATACCTGGTCAGTGAGACAGCTTCCGTTAAGTTTAAAAAAGATGAAATTTATGAGACTATATTCAATCTTGTTATATATAGGTAATTTATTTTAATTATCTTAAATTTAGAATTCGGGGAATAAAAACTTATAGTCTTTGAGTAATTTCAATTTTTAAATCTTAATTATAAGTAGAAATCTACTTTGATAAAATATATATTGCACCTGACATAGAAAAGGCAACACTATGAATATTTGGCTGCATAAATATTTAAAACTGAGAAAATACACAGTTAAATAATTTGTGCAATCGATCTTAAATTTCTGTTTGACACTTGGTTATAGCTCAGGAGGAAAGAGAAGGGAACATCAGGTAAACCAACAGCTACTTTCTGTCTCCCAAGACATCCGAAATTTAAATAAGTTCTACTTTCTAGAAACACGTGTGAGGTAAAAGATAACCGTTCGATGACACCAAAAAAATTATGGCAATCTTGCGATTAGAAATGAGCTCAAATTGCAAGCTTATATACAGTTAATTGTTCTTACCACCATAGTACTTCTGAAATTCTTTCAAATGAAGCCATTATAAAATGCTCAAAAATATTAGGGGATCAACCAAAAAAGTAAAGAAACCTCTGTGCAATAACGATGCATTGACATAAAATTCTAAATATAAACGTAATAAAACGTAATATAGAAAAAAAAGAAGCAAAAACACAATAGTATGGGAAATGTAATTTTTTGAAATGGTAAAAAGAACACGAAATGTGATGTTTCGGGCAATTGTTTCGTTACATGTAAATAACAAAAAGAGTAATTGTTTCGAATAATATATGATGTTTTAATATAGTGCATGAACCCACCGAACCCTGACACTTCCGCACCCCTGTTTAATATGTGTGCGATGAGGTTATCGAGGAGGATTTGGGGAATGCTCTTCCATTCTTCATGAAGTGCGATATCCATGTCTTGGACAATGTCAGGAGCTTGGACTTGCAGCAAACCTTAGTCCGAGTGTGTACCAAGCATACTCAATCGGATTTAGATCTGTAGAATATGCTGGTCACTGCATACGCTGCACTGTTTCACCCTCAAGACAAGCTATATGAGATCTGCCATGACGGATCTACACGCTTCCTTCAACTAATCATTTTAGGAATTCTTTGGGGCTAGAAAAATTCATCAATCTTCTCCTAGAAGAAAGCGTGATATGCAAATTAATTTATTATATATAGTTCTAGTTCACGGGTAATAAAAGTTAGTGATTAGAAGTGAAAGAGAATAGATAGCAGAAAGTTAGAAGGTTAGAAGATTAGCTTAACTAAAGGTTTACAAGAGAAATACAAGTGTAGATTACCGTAAAAGGTTAGAAAGACCTTGTAAAAGATTAAAAAAAGGAATTTGTCTTTGATAAATTAAATTCATTAGAAGACTTACTAAGTTCAGGTACTGTCAGCATCATATTATGTTGATATTTAAAGTATTAAAGTGTTAAACGAACATTAGTTACATATCTACCATGTAAAGTAATATTAAGGAGAAACTATTATTATAAAGTAGTTTATTAAATGTATTTGCCAAAACGCGACTTTCGCTCCTTTCCTCTTTTGACTGAATGGATCATCCTATTTATATTGTTGTATTTGAATAGTGTTTGAGTCGATTAAAGTGCTAAATAAAATAATTGGAAATTATCAGGTTGAATAACCCTTCACTCCTTCAACACCTTAAGCTGGGTCACAAGGTAGATGGAAAGTAGGTTTATTACATGGTATTATCCTGCATTAATAGAAGGAATCGCCAATGGAAAAATGTAAGGTACGACATATTGTCCCGGGATCTCGTCGGCATACCATTGAGCCGTCAAGCTGCCATTCCAAATGGTATACATACATTATGTTTGCCTAAGATGATTCCAGTTCATAAAATCAAAATACTTTGTCGATAATGTGTTTTTTTTCTGAACGAATCTAGGGTTATTTCGAGTGCCTCTTTCTCGCCATTACAAACGCATTTCTTGTCACACACTAAACTGAATCGGAATTCGTTCTTAAAAAGCACCAATCACTCTGCATCCAATCTCGATATTTAGAAGCCCACTTTCTTCGGCCTGTACGTGTCTTGTGGACTGCTAAATACACACCATTGGTTTACATCCATACAAACCTGTCGCATTAAGCCTGTTCGGATTGTTTGAATTGAAATCTTTCATCCTGTTGCAAAAGACTGCCTTTGAATCCGAATCACACTGACTGTTTTGTCTCGACGAGCTGTTAAATTAATAAATCGGCCATTACTTGCTGTGATAGCACGTTGAGGACTTTGTACTGGCTGACGTCGAACACGTTATGTTTCTTAGAATCTATTCCACGGTCTTACAATGATACTCCTTGCTACTTCAACGTATTCTTTACAGTTCTTGGAGTTTTTCCCAAATTCCAGTCTCCCGTTAATATGTGCAGCAAGGGTTACTGTAGATTACATTGTCATGACATTTTCCAGTCACCTTCTCTCAGAACAATATCAAAAGTTTGAATTTTACCACTGAGAAAAATGAAAAACAACAGTTTCAACGGGGAAAAAAATTATCGTCTTATGTTCTTTTTCTGGTTTTTGACGTCATACACGTTAATTTGTAAATGAATCTTTCTTCTGTTTTCTGCTGCACTTTAGAGTGGGATATTTTGTTTCACGTTATATATAATTATCATAAGAAATATTTGTATAATTGCATTAAATCCATGTGATCATTTAGTATTTTTAAGAAGTGCACATCGAATGTGAATCAATAGGATCGAATAGTTAAATGCTGCGAAAGATCAGATCCAGTTCTTCATACAACAGAACTTAGTGATACGTGTATCCGAATGGATACGGTGACGACCAAGCAATCAGTTGCTTTAAGCGTTTTATCAAGCAGGTTATATTGCTCAAATATCTAAGAGAAAAAGCTTCACGAGTATTGTCTGAAAGCGAGTATAACTCTAGTCATGAGTCTGCTGTTGACGCCACACCAATGACGTTAGAAACTGTAGTGGTACTCACATTAGTGTGTATACATTAAGTACTTACAGTAATGTGTCCAATAAGATTCTTAAGCAACGAAATGTCATAATGCGGTATTCAGTGATAAGTTTCAGTTTTTTTTAATTTATTTTTTAATATTATTATTATTATCATCATGATCGCCGAATGGGAACCTGGAACAGTCGGGGGAAAATCATGTCCGAATATTATTGTTGAGTATCTAATTGCTTGCCAACTTGGCATAATCGTTTGGAATATCATCAGATACGACAGTAAATCACCTTTGGAACATATCGTACCACACCATGCATTAATTACTGACTACAGGCGTTCCTAGCAGATGAAACACAAAACACATCCAGTTGTTTCTTAGCTCGCAATTTATCTTGATTTCTCACCAGTCGAAGGTATCTGAAAAGTGATTGGCTTCCGTTGTTTAATGTGCCCATGTTTAAATTGGAAGACGAAATGTGCAGTATGGTTCAAACCATGTGCCCTGCCAACTCTCAAAAATATACCCACATGGCAAATGAATCAGTACCTTATTGTATTGTTGCTTGTATTACTTCAAAAAGAAATGTCCTCGATTTCTATTGACCCGTCCCTTTTCTGTATATTAATTACAGAATGAAAATTATTTTCTTGTAAATAAAAAAATAACTTGTTTGCCTAATCATTTAATGTCTGGCTACCAATTTCCAAGACATTCCGACCCTTTTTCCATGCTGATTTAATTTTTGCTCCAGATATTTTTGTCGCTCTCTGTATACGTACTATATATATATAAATAGATAGATAAATACATCAGTATTACTCTTTCATATGCTAAAACAATCTCTACACTTAGTCTTACATATTTTCATAATTTTAATCTTTAATATAGACTTACATATTACTTAATAATATCTTCATTTGCCTTTGAGTTAATTGGATGATGCGTTATTTTTCTTTCAATTGTAAAGTTCGAAAATGATCCAAACTTTTGTGACCTCATTCTACTCTGTGACTTGTATTTTAATGTAAGTATTTCATATATTCTGTTCAGGAATGCTTAGGTGAAACACATAAATTTCCAAAACTCTTGTTCGGAAAAGCATCAGGTTTTTCATATAATCTCACAAACTATCGAAAATTCATTCGCATTTATCTAAGTGTAAGCTCTCGCGACACGTATACACATACACACACACACACACACATATATATATATATATATATATATATATATATATATATATATATATATATATATATATATATATATATATATATGTAAACAAATAGTTATAAACCTAAGTTTCGTTTACTTAATAGTTAATCGTTAAAACCTAAAGATGTCATTTCTAATGCATGCAATGTACAGTCATATTAATTAACTTGCTAAATTATTGTGTTACTCTTTAAATTTATTGAAAAGGAAAAACAAATCCTTCTAATAATTAAAAAAACATTAAAAGTAGAGCATTGTTAAAAACGCGGAAGAATCCATAACAAGACTTTCTTGAACAAAAGAAAGTACTCTGACAAAAAACTGTCTACTCAATTCTCAATCTTTATTGGCCAAAGAAAGACAAGAAACAAACTGTGGCTGAAAGATTCACTTTGGCGAGTTACGTATATCCATTAGAATCAAACAAAGAACCTATTAACGTGTTGCCAGATCTCGGATTCTCAAAATCAAATCAAGCTTTAAGTATTGAAAGAAGGAGTCGTTCAAAGAAACTTGCTAATACAATTCGCATTACTAAACAAACATACAATACTTAAGCACATACTTATCATAACCTACACTGAAACTGAAATAAAAAACCAGTTAGAGGAACGTAATGTTATTCATTTTTCACAAGGTTTGAAACATAATATTTATTTTTATTATTTATATTGTACTACAAGAAGAAAATAGACCGGAAAATAAGCAAGTTTTTATACTACAATCTTATTTTAGAAATAAACTAGTTAACTATCCTTGTCTCGAAATATCAGGAATCAAACTTAGTTTATTGACATTTTTGACTTATTAATAAAATCCTACAATATCTAATGCTGATGAATGTCAGAATTTTTAACAACTAATAAGGAGAGAAAAGAAGTATTCTCTAAAACTCCAAGAGATATGTGCGTATGCTTGAGTGTGTGTGTGTGTGTGTGTGTGTGTGTGTGTGTGTGTGTGTGTGTGTTGTGTGTGTGTGTGTGTGTGTGTGTGTGTGTGTGTTACAAAGTTAAAGAGAAGGAAAGAAGGAATTAGAGATTTAAGAACGAGAGAGATGAGATAAAATGAAGGATATATATATATATATATATATATATATATATATATAAGAACGAGAGAGATGAAGAGAGAAAAAAATTAAATTAATATATATTAGAAAGAAGGAAATCAAGGTGTGCAATTAGATGTTTTGTAAGACGACATCTGAGTAATAATATTTCCTTTTTATAAAGGTTATTTCACCTTCTAATTTATAAAAAAAAATATTTCAATTCAATATTTTCCTCGTACTTTCGTCTAATATGCGAGTGTATTAAATATTCAAAATAATCCTTTAGAAACATGATGATTTCTAATGTATTGAATTTCATATGGATTCATCTGGGATTTTTAATATTTTTTAGAGAATATGTAATAATATAATATAAAGAAAGCATTGATGTAGAGTATATGCAACGTTTTTTTTTATATTTAGAGTTTCCCATTATACTTTATGCTTATCTTCTAAAAACCTCTTTAAGGGATCATTATTTTTCCGAATTTAAAAAATCTCAGCAAAAATATATATATATGACTACTAAAAGGAATTTTCTATAGTGAGCTCAGGATGTTTTATTAAATTCATATATCAGCGCATTGCAAATCCTGCTTCTATTCTATAGAATTTTATTCCTTTAGAATTAAATTAAATTTAATGAAAGTTTTTCTAAGAAGATTTTTAAAACTCTATATTTCTCTTTTCACGGTAATTATGTGCTTTAGTAAATGGTGAGATATTAATTAAAGTATGCATAAAGCTCATTTATAATTAATCACTAAACTAATGTTTCTAAGAAATTATTTTTTGCATAGATTGAATTCTCAATTATATTGGACGTATCGATGGAAATAAATATAAAGAACTAATTTGATTATCATTGAAAATGTTCTTTACGAAGGGATTTTTTACACATGCACAAAAACACTATTTTTTGAACATGAATACATATTAATGTAACACAAAATTAAAGTAGCTGAATGAAATTTGTTGAAAGATTTTCTGAAGAAAAATTAGTTAGAATATAAGGGAAACTTAATAAATAGTTGAGAGTTATGATTAAAAGAAAAAAATATTAACTATGCTGAAATTAAGAAAAAATTATTGTACTTAAGATAAATGGGATTTTTTTCTAAAACTGTAATGAATTTACATGGAATAAAAAAACTTTAGATTTTAGGATAACAGAAGCTGAAACGTAGCTACTTCTAAAAATAGATGCAGAGAGAAAAGGGTTTCTGTTTAATCAAAATATATCAAAGTTTTATTTTTTTTTTAAATTGTGTTGTATTTTAAAAAAAATATTGATAAAAATTTATCTTCTTTAAAAATTAAAAAAATTCTACAATACATTTAACAAAATTTATTTCTTTGAATTATGTTTTTAGTTTTAAAAATTTTTATAATAATTAATTCATGATAAAGAATCGAAACACAGAAACATCTAATTACTCATTCTGCATTCAGTTTGGGCTCCAAAAGAATTAGTTATATTAAGAATTGTGAAAACTTATTTATGGTATTTTATTTCCAATTGGATAATATTGGGATAATATGTAATCTCATTTTTGTGCCAAAAATTGAAAATTAATATTTCTCTAATACACTAATTAAATAATTCTTTTTCCTATAGTTTTTGTATTTATTTTAATGTCTATGTTTTTCAAAATTTTATTAGATATAAAACACGAAGTTCTTATAGTAAATTCACATTTCTGTGCTCATTTTAATTTATAATTTAATAATAATAATACTTTCTCTTAAGTCATATCCATAATAATAATAGAAAATTGAGAAAGGATTGTAAAAATATTTTTATGAATTGAAATAAAATTTGAGAATTTTACTTTTTTTTCAGTTTGCTTGTTTGGAGTTCTTATCCAATTCATTGTTTTTCGGCAGTGACGTTTGTTAAAGGTAAATAATTTCAAAAGGTTACTCAAAACCCTTCTTTGAAAAACCTACCAAACTATTCAGGTCATATTTTAAAACAAAATATAATAAAACCAACTGTCCGTTATTATAATGTCAAAGGTGCTTTAACTCCTCTTCTGTTGATAACTAATTTTTTACAATGCATCCTTATTTTTCTTCAGAACAAAAACAAAATGACGCAAAAAGAAACATTTTTCTTATGTATTTTTTTATGCGAAAAATCAATTAATAAAAATTTTGTGTTGTAAATTCGATAAATAAAACTAGATCCTCCCTCCCTTATTTTAAAAATATTTCACTGTAATTTTTTAAATATTTCCTATGATTCATAAATTATATCATGAAATTTATTTTGTAATTTCGCATTGAGTTTTTCTGTATAAAAATTATATTATGTAAACGATTTGTGTATTATTAATAGTAATAACTGAATCTTGTTACTTGGTATTAATTTCAATGTTCTGTTTCAATCTGCATGTATAAATATACAATCCATATATTTTTTTTAAAAAAATTAAATAATTGAATTGAATTTTTTCATAATGAACTTTTTTTATGAAAAAAAAAAAAACAGCAAAGACAATAACTATGAAATTTTGAAAAAAAATAGTATACTTTAAATAAGGACCTTTAACATTGTACAAAAAGTTTGAAATTAAAATAAATTTAAAATTTAATTTAATTTTTCTATTTAATATTAAAATCGAAAAAATCAATGGAAATCAATTGTTGTTTTATTACTTTCATAGTTTTACGAAATCAATTAATATTTCTATTTCTAAAAATAAAAGAATAATGTAATCAATCATATTACATGATATATAAACTTCATTTTCTGCTCATTTTGTCCATTGATCATAAATTTCTCCTTTTTTCATGTGATTTAGATTTTTCAAACATTGTTAATCGTGATATAGATAGTTTTGTAGGTATCTTACAATATTTTTCCATCCATTCGAAAAATGCATTTGCGTTGGTAAAATTCAGAAATGGATTTTATAATCCCGTTTTAATTTACTTAGAAATTTCGTAACAAATAAAATTTAAAATACTTTCTTTATTTAAATAAAAGTTCGAAAAATTTTGAATAAGATTAATTAAATTTCTATTCATTATTCAGACTGAAAAATCATCCGTCAAATTATTTTTTTAATTCTTTATTGTGTTAATGTGTGTGGAAACGTATGGTTAAATTTGAAATCATAGATGTAAATTAAACGAATACTTTTATAAATAACTAAACTATTTTTCTAAGTAATAAATATAAAAAAATATTTTTTAAACATGATTTATGAATATAAGTAGCATACATTTTTCTTCTATTCCATGTCAGTATATTCTAAACATTTTCATGTTTAATAGGCATAATTCATGTTAAAATAAAGGAATAATTTATTTATTTTTGATAAACCTATCTCATAAAATCTACGAGTATTTGATTATGTACTTACAATAAAAAAAACTCATATTTTTAAACATAGTTAAGGCATGAAGATGTGGCGTTGGTATCTATATATGCCAGAAATTGGCTTCGACTGAAGTGATCATATTGATTCAGCGTATGTTATGATATTACGGAACGAAAGGTACCGAGATCGAATCTCCTTCAAAACAATTCATGAATTAGATCCTTATTTGTTACTTCCTACACCCCAATACCATACACAAACATTAATTTTTAAGTCAAATTGAAATTCCCATGTTTTTTGTTTTTTTTTCATTGCACAAATTTGCAATGAATTCAGCGAAATATCTTTCGATATTCTCACTCCATAATTTCATTTAATACATTCTTTGGTATTGTAATGTTTCTTCGTTACTTTTTACGTGTAGATGTTATGTATGATACAATGTATTAATTTGAATAAAAACATGCAGTTCTAATTATCTACATCAGTGCAAACTTTGGAAAATTTATCGCATTGAAGATGCTTATTGATGCATGTAATACAGATCAAATTTTTATATGTGCAGAAAAATTCAGTACCTAATTCTTGTTCTATACTTTCACATATATTAGGCACAAATAATATCTATTTCCAGTAAAACACAGTGATTAAAATAGAAAATTAATTCATTTTCTATATTTAACAATATCAAAAATTAGTTATCGTCATCTTCATTTCCAATTAAATGTCCCAGAAAAATACTTGTTTAAACCCAGTCTTGAATCTACCGTTATCTCTTAATTTTAATTAAAACTAGTCTTATAAAAACTGTCTTCAAACTGTCTTTTGTGTTTACTTTGTTTTTGTGTACTCCATCTTTTCCTAAATACAAGTGATAGACCTGGGGAACGTACAAAATTTATTTTTGTAATTTTTTGTAAATGGGTTTTTTTTATTCGAAAGCACGTAAAACATGCTTTACCTTTTTTAAAACATTTTCAAATTGAAAGTGCACATCTAAACCGAACGGTTCGGAATTAGCTATTGGGTCACATTAAGGCTGGACACCCTGTATATATATATATATATATATATATATATATATATATATATATATATATATATATATATATATATATGCATGTATGTATGTATATCAAAATTTAAAATCAATTAATTATTTGTTTTTCCTTAAATTTTCATTTTTATCACAAATCTCAGCTTTGGAGTTTGCCCGGTTTTATCATGCAGTATAAATATTTGATAACTTTATTAAAAGTTTTCGATAATAGAATATTTTACGCTTATGTTTTTTTGCATTTTACTATTGTGATCATTTGTTGAATTTTCTGTTCATCGTCAGATCCATTATTGTTTTTTATGTAATTCAATTTTAATGAAGCAAGTGAGTTCATGATCTAAATTTCATCGATAAAAGGTAAAGTTTATTCAATAAGCTACAGAATTTCATTTGAAAAGCAATGTACATGCTTTTTAATTTAGTAAAATAATTCGATATAAAATATTTCTTCCCGATATCAATAAAAAAGCTTTTCAAATTCAAATTTACCAAAATGAAAAGATATTGTTTTTTTAATGCATTTTAGGCATAATTTCCATATTTAATTGAAACTTAATGTACTATATAAATATTTTAGCCAATGAGAAAAGCTTTAGAATATACCCTGAAAGCCACCATTATGAACACCTACTCAATAACACGTTGATCTCCCCCCCCCCCCATAAGCATGCAAAATGATTGTAACTAGTCTTAGTTCATGTTGCTTCTAGATGACTGGGAGACACGTTGTTCCAAATTGACTTAGTTGTAATTCATCAAAATGCCTTCCGAGTCACTACAGCTCAATTCGAGCAATGTAAAATGAGCAGTTGTCCAAGTGGAAGAATATATTTCCGGTTAGTAAGACAGATGATATCTAAGGATGCAACTGATCCTCAATCAGTTCCTATATTCCGCAGTTTTCGTGGTATATTTTACCTCAGCAAAAGGTTCCAGGGTCACCTATGAGTGCGTTCTCAAATCATAATACCATCACCAACAGCTTGTTTATTACTTGCTGCACATGGGGAGAACAATTCTTCACCTGGAGACGGCAATCTCTGACACTCCGATCGACGTATTTAAATAGAAACCATGATTAATTTGACCTCTTCCGCTTATCCATGGACCAGTCTAGATGTTTCCAAGCCAACTGTAGGTGTAGTTAATGACACTCGGTCAACAAAGCACACGAGTAGGATGTTTGCTGGGCAGTCCCATATCCAATTGCAGTCCGCTGAACTGTGCGTTCCGAAACAGTTGCACTTGTAACTGAACCACTATTAGTGTCGATTTTGCTTTACTTAGTGAAAGAATCTTCGACATCCTTTTCTTTGATGATACGTCCAATAGCATGGATTTTATTTCTTGTTTCGCTAGCATGTATCCACGGGCATAAGTACTTACACCTGGATATCGTGAACAACTTAAGAATTATGCGTTACATAGACATTCTTTTCGACTTTCGTGTCATTGCAATCTTCTCTTCATTAAATTCACTTAGATCAGCAGCCTTTCGAAACCTTCACAAAATTAAGGCAAAACAATTACATATCCTCTTAAGCAACAGTTAAATGCCATTCCCACTTAATGTGAGGACGTTCATATTGTTTGGTTCGTCAGTGTAGTTTCTTTTTTAGACTGGCTGAATTTTCTTGCAGCTCATTTTACATCTTCCCATGAACCTAACTTAAAAAAAAGCATTTATTTGTATAAGTTAAAATTCTTAAGTGAGAACATCATCCCTGATTTTGTTTCAAAATCATCAAGAATTTGCAAAATTCTAGAGGATTAGAGGGCCTCTTTTAGGATCCTTTTTAACTCCAACCTTATAAATGTTCTTCCACTCGCCTATGATAATAATCATAATCATGATAAAGAGCTTTTATGAATATCCACACAACTTGTATTCCATCTGTCCCAGCAATGATGCTAAGATTACTCTGAGTAACTTGAATAGAACGATCGGTAGGGATGCAAAATTTAAGCAAAAACTATTGGAAAGTTTAACTTGTAACCATGCCAATAGCAATGGGAAAAAACTCTTATCAGTTTTACCTCAAAACACAATATGATTACGGCAAACCTACTTTCCTACATAAGAGGGTTTATAGAAGATGATATACAAATCTCTCGATGTATACCTTTGCTCAATTTGATTTCTTCACGAATAACACAAAAAATGCATATTTCTTAAGTATTTTATAACATACCATCGTGCAGTCTTTGACTTTAACCGATTTGAAATTATGACAAATATTAGAAAAGATTAACACAAAAGCTGTAGGGAAAACCTGGATAAGTTTAACTTTGAAAATGTTAAGCCTCTGGCTGCAAGATATGACTTTCAAAATCTTTTTTCAAACAATATCAAAGCCAAGAATATTGAAACTATCGAGAACATTGCGAAAAAATAAAATGGGTCTAAGAGATCTACTATCAACACTAGCTGGGAAAATAGTGAAAAAGAATTGGTTTGATAAGGACTGTTATGCAAGCACTTGAAAAACATGGCTTGTAGAGACAAATTATAAGTGATGGGTGGCTTGGAGGCTGGAAGGCTTAGATGCTGATCGGGTTTGAAGATGGTCCCTAAGACACAAGCAATTTGTGAATTTCCCTTGTAATTGTTGACAGGATGTTGTCGCATTCCTTAGTTGGAAGGGTCACAACGGCCGGTCAGCAAAGTTGAATGGACTCATAATTTGGAAGAGTCGTCGCGAAATTTGTAACTCTGCGCTTGGTTTCTGACCAATGGCTAGGCAGGACCAAAGGGCGTGCGGATGAAAAAGGGGTAATTTGCCCCACTTAAAAGGAGGACCGGGACATTTCTCGGCAGATTTACAGAGATTTAGAGAGAGATTTTACAGATTAGCAGAAGACAGATTACCATGATTTCAGATTAAGAGAGTTAAATTTAGGCCGTCCAAGTACCACCCAGCTCCATGCCTCCGTTTCAGATAAGTGGAATGTTGTAGTATTCTTATTCTTAGAATTTAATAGTGTATTTATTTTAACCTAGTAATGTTTAAAAGTAATAAACGAATTTGATCTCATTAATCTGAATTATTCATTTAATCTCATTGTTTTTTAATTGAGTTTTAAAGTACTAACCACTAATATGATGCAGACATAAGTTAAATTAATCGAACCTGCGTAAGTCATAATATGTTAAATTAATGAAGTAATTGTAGCGCTGCATCATAAGCAAACAGTAATTCAGACATTCAGTGTAGGAATATAGATTAGCAGTAAAGGAGAAAAAATGATCCATAGAACGAGGAAAACAGAATAATTTAGAGAGTGAACATCTTCGGGGGTCAAATGAAAACAGAGCTTAATGAAAGGGACCACCCAAAACTACTCTCTGCAGAAATGATGATGGAGCTATCTTGAATGAAAAAGTATATCTAGTCAAAGATAGAATGAATTTGCAACTTTCGCATTATGGATTTTCCTCCACTTAATGAATGTAACACATTCAACAACCAATTCTCGTTACCTGTCCCTAAATAGCTGAAACTCAAGGATGGAATTAAAAAGACTTAAAAATTACGATGCCTCCATCTTTCAGACTCTATTTGAACTTTAAGATCGACGGACTATAATGAATACACCTTATCATAAAGTCAGATTGGGTCCTTGAAGTATTAACAGAAGAATGGTAGCTTAGCATATTGTGTCTAATTCACAAATAAAGCGATATTCTCAAGTGTTCTAATTCTTGAACCATTTAAAAAACATTCTAATGTATTATTTAGGAATACTCCATTGTTGGAAGGTAACATAGGAAACTTTAAATTTGGTTGCATGTAGGGAAGATACACAACAGAACAATATTCAATTTTCGATAAATATTTGAGAAAATACAAGGGAAATTGGCATTTGAACCAAATACCTTTCATAGGTATTAGAGCCGAATTTTTTACAGAAAACTATTTATAGAGATAGAAGATATTGCTATCATTTCAGAGACGTTACGCCTTTAAAAACACCATTGTAGCATTGGAGAACATTGAGAAAAAAATGCATCTTTCAATTAAAGAAAGTAAAACTAAATTTACGCTTTGTTCTAAAAACAGATTATATTACTCACTAAGAAATCGGCTCTTAACAATTTTAAACTACTAATCTGGCTCTATTTATTTAGGTTCCAAAGTAAATATGAACTATAAATTCACGACAGAGATCCAGAGAAAGACCACTACTGCAAATGATATCCCCCCCCCTGTACTGTTTTTAAAAATCAATTCTGACTTAAGAAAAAACATAAGTGATTTTATAAAAGCCTAATTATATTCGTACTTTCCTGTTCATCCGAAATATAGAGAATGACAAACAAAAAAGAGGAAAATACTCTTGAATTTCTTGAATGTTTGAGGAAAAACAGTGAGATTGATTTTTTGGTGGAAAACAGATTGATGAACTTAGCATGAGATATCAAATTTATAATTCTACCATACCTTTAGGATTACAAATTTATTAAATTCAAAAACTGAAATATGTAGGTCACGTAATCCATATGAAGAAAGACAGCACAAGAAAAGTTTTCCTGCTAAACTTAGAGACGGAAGTGCTCAACCTAGAGTCAGCAAATTAGAATGACTATATTGAGAGAGATTTAGATATCTTTAGAGAAAGAATTGGAGTATGTAGTTAACAAAAAATTGCCTCGGAGGAATCTTTTGATAAGCCCAGTAACCAACCACGTAAATCATCCATGCAAGAAGAACATTTAGGTAAACTAATTTATTTCAAGAAATTTGGTTTTAAATCACTCACAATACATGCTTAAAATAAATTTAAATAGAATATAAGGCTTTACTATGAC
>BMAO01015968.1:0-36928 GCA_019973975.1 Trichonephila clavata
TTCAATGGGTCGATAAATGAGTACCAAGCTTGCATTTGAGCACTGGAGGTTTCACGTCAGACTGACCACTTGACTGAAACATTTGCGCATGCACCCAGCGCCTAAGGTCATAAGAACTGACATAGGCACAGTAGGCCTTGGCCCTCATGGGCTGTCGCGCCACTGAGTTCAGTTCGTATAGATTTGCGTATATATCCGATTCTAGAATTCTTTCATTACACGCATTGCGCAGTTCTTGTTTTACCTTATGTTTAAACTTGAATGTTTTTGTGTATTTGTTTGGAACGTATACAAATCGACACTGTTGATAGTATCGTTCTACAATTTTGCATAAATCCCCACTGTTGTTTCTAAGGAACCGTAAGCCTTAAACCCTTCAAAAAAATTATTTTTAGTGAAATGTTTTTCTATGACTCCTTTTGCTTAAGGAAAAATTTGTATGTTGTGTGCGTAGTCGACAAATTTCGTGAAATGCAGCCAATAGTGGGAAACCTTTCTAGTTCATGCTTAGAAAAGGAATACTAAATTTTAGCGACATCTTTGGATTTTGCAATGTTTAAAAATAGTTTTGAGGGTATCGAATCCCATGGGGGGGATAAATAAAAAAACCATTTTTGAATTATTAGACGCACAGACTTGCAATGTGGTAGGCATGTATCTTTTGTTGAGTAGAAATTCACTCAGAAAGGGTTTTGAGGAAATCGACTCCCAAGAGGTGGGGTTATGGGGGACGTATAAAAAAATGTGTTCTATCTTAAAAATTCAAATCCTATTTTTAAATCAGGAGGTGAGGGTTATAAAAATGTTTTCGAATACATTCGAAGGCGTCTTCTTGTAAGTCCAGAACTATACAATAGTCTCAAAACGGTGGTGAGATAAGCAAACTATACTGGAATGCCTGAACTTTCATGAACTCTCTTTGAAAAGATTACATCTCTCATGTTCCTTTTCTTGCTGTTTAAACTTAAATATTTTTTACTCACCTTTATTTGTCCTGGTTCTTACTTTAAATGTTGGTTTTTTTTTGTTATTTATCATTGTTCTGTGTGATCATTGAGCAATTTTATATATTTGGATTGATCCTACCAATAAAACCATGTATAACAACATTTAAAGGCTTAAAGCTAAAAAAATTTAGTTATCAATAATATATATATATATATATTATTGACATCTATCTGATTGATATATACATATAGTCATACATTATCAAAAGATACCAGCAAAACGTATGAACAAAGGCAATTATTCAATTCCTACTATTAGTTCACACTCTCTCCTTTTCTCTCTGTACATATCTCTATTTTTCAACTCAAGTTCAAATACATTTTTTGCACTTGTAGTGGATGACACTTGATTTTAAAACAGTTTTTTTTAATATTAATTTATTAATTAAGTAAGAAATTAGTAGTAACAAAAAATAATAGTCCAACATTATATATAAGAAGGAAAATTGCTCGTTGTGTCTTTGTAGCGCAATAGATAGCGCGTTGGACTTCTAATCCAAAGGTCATGGGTTCGGATCCCACCTGGGATAACCTAATTTCTGAGAATGTACTGTCGTGCCCCTGTCCTATCTTGGACTGGGTTCACATTGCCCGGCGCGTCTCTAGGTGTGGAAGTAAACATATTACCACCAACGAAAGCCATAATTACAAATATTTATTAACAACACACAAATAACAATTAACAAGTTCACACTACAAGTAGAAACCCTGGAGTGATTATTCAATTCCCTAGATTAATCCTGATACCAAATCTAACATTCAATTTTAACCTTTAAATCTAATATTCCCTGCTAAGTAATCTCAGCTATCAGAATTGACAAAGGAGACGAACCCTTACTAACGTCAGGTCAGTACTAAATCTAATCTCTTTGATTCCTTCAATTATTAATAATATCCAATACGCGCAAAGCTCGCTGAAGAGATCCGTAGTCGATACTTACATTTAATTTGGTAATTCCTTCTCCTTCGCTTTCTTACTAAATCTAGACTTTATATAGTTGAACTCATTAGCATATCACTATCTCGTGTTTTTCCCGAGGAGGCTGTGAAATAGAATAATTGTTGGCCCCAAAGTTACCCAAGAGGATTAATGGAAGATTGACGCGGATAGACTCGTCACAGTACTTTCTTTTTACTACACTTTTTTATTGGAATAATGAAATTTAATGAAGTAATAAAAGTATCAAACAAAAATATAATAATCCAACACTATGTATAGAAAGAAAAATGGAAAATCGCTTTCTATTTTGCCATTTAATATTGTGATTCTGTCATATGTGTATATATTTATATTGACGCTTAAAACCTATCTAAGTGAGCGACTCGGTGGCGCAATCGGCTACTCTCGGATGATGGCCTCAACACTGAGTGTAGAGCAGAAGAAGCAAATGAAAAGTCTATTGAGACAATTTCAAGATGCCTTCCAAAGTGAAACACAGCGAAGAGAGAATGCAAGCTAAATGTGAAACACAAAATTAACACTGTCACACACCCTGCCGTAAGCCAATGACCATACCGGGTATCATCAGTAGAAAGACGCGTAATTAACGACGAAGTTGACAAAATGCTGAAGCGAAACATCATCCGACCGTCAGAAAGCCTATGGTCATCCCCGGTCGTACTGGTTCGTAAGAAAAGGATGGAAGATGGCGTTTCTGCGTGGACTACCGTCGCCTCAACCAGGTCACTAAGAAAGACGTTTATTCATTACCCAGAATCGACGACACTTTGGATTGCCTTAAAGGAGCTCAATACTTTTCATTGATGGATATGCACTCCGGTTATTGGCAAATAGAAGTGGACGAATATGATAGGAGAAAACGGCATTTATCACCAGTGACGGATTATATAAATTCAATGTCCTGCCATTCGGGTTGTGTAACGCTCCCGCAACTTTCGAGAGGAGTATGGATAGTTTATTTCGGCATTTAAAGTGGCAAATGTGCTTATGCTATTTAGACGACATAATTGTGTTCTCACTGACATTTAATGACCACTTGAGACGACTACATTGCGTGCTTTCCTGCATTCAAGATGCCGGACTAGTTTTAAATCCAAGGAAATGCTATTTTGGTGCTACAGAGATCAAAGTTCTCGGCATCTTGTATCTGGTTAAAGCCGTAAAACCTGATCCCGATAAATTAGAAGCTGTCAACCGCTTCCCTACACCGAAAAAATACACGACGTTAGGAGCTTCTTGGGACTGTGTTCATACTATCGACGGTTTATCAAGAACTTTTGTTTGCGTGCTAAGCGTCTCAACAGCTTTTAAAAGGAGACTCGGTTTCACTGGGAAAAAGCTCAAGAAAGACTCATTCCGGGACCTTAAATCAGCTTTGACGTCACCGCCTGTTTTAGCCCTATATGATGAAAATGCTCCCATGAACTGCACACTGACGCCAGTGTTACGGAATAGGTGCCGTTTTGGTGCAACAGTCAAGATGAGAAAAGAAAGAGTCATAGTATATGCCTCAAGAACTCTAACTAAAGCCGAGAAAAACTATTCGACCAGTGAACGAGAATGCTGCAGCTATATGGGCGATAACTAAGTTCGCCATACCTCTTCGGAAAGTGCTTCAACATAATTACAGACCACCATTCATTGTGTTGGTTAGCCAATCTACGAGATCCTTCCGGTCGATTAGCCAGGTGGGCGTTAAGGCTTCAAGAGTACGATGTCTCCATAGTTTTCAAAAGCGGGAAAAAGCATGCCGACGCCGACTGTTTATCACGAAATCCTATTCCAATCATACCGGAAATCGAATCCCTTGCTGCTATAAGTGATCTAGCTACCGAACAACGTGATGATCCATCTCTTGCTGCATTCATTAAGCTTGTGAACAATAGCCAGATTTGTCGAGTGCAGGATTCTCCATCGTGAACAATGTACTCTGTAAAAAAAATTTTGACCCATCCGGAAAACAGTGGCTACCAGTCGTTCCAAGAAAATGCGGTTAGAAATTCTTCACCACTTCCATGACGAACGACAGCGGGACATTTGGGATTTGTGCCGACATATGATCGGTATTCGAAAGAGGTTCTTTTGGCCGAGACTTTTTCGCACTGTGCGCCGTTACGTAACTCATTGCAGAGAATGCCAGCGTCGAAAAGCAGTTCCATTAAAGCCTCCGGAGCACTAATTCCTATACCTCCAGCTGAAGCTCCATTCCAGCGTATAGGGATGGATCTTCTAGGACGATTCCCGAAGTCTCAAGTAGGAAATAGATGGATAATTGTGTGCACAGATTATATGACACGATATGCTATTACCAAAGCCCTCCCAACTGCGGAAGCCCAGAGGTGGCAAAATTCTTTGTAGAAGAAATTATTCTGACTCACGGAGCTCCGAGGACCATCATCACCGTTAGAGGCACAGTCTTTCAGTCGAACCTCATCACCGAGATTAACAATCAGTGCAAAGTGGTGCATCGGATGACTACTGCTTACCATCCTCAGACGAATGGACTCAATGAACGTTTTAGCAAAACATTGGCAGACATGCTGGCTATGTATGTCGACGTAGAGCAGAAAACGTGAGATCGAATTTTGCCGTTCGTTACGTTTGCCTACAACACTGCTAGACAAGATACAACTGGTTTTACTCGATTCTTTTTGACGTTTGGTCGCGAGGCTGAAACAACACTTAATGCCATGTTCCAAGAGCCCATCGAATATACAGCACCAGACTTCGTAGCCCGATTAGTGACCCAGGTGGAAGAATCACGTCAGTTTGGCTCGGATCCGCACTCTTGAAGCACAAGAGAAAGACCGACGTCGCTACAATTCAAGACATCGTGCCGTGCTGTACCATCCGGATGATTTAGTGTGGATTTACATTCCTGTGCGTAAGGTAGGACGCTCCGAAAAACTGTTGAAAAAGTACTTCGGGCCATACCAAGTTCTGCGCAAACTTTCGGATGCAACTTACGAGGTTCACGATTTTGATCCGACCTCTAGAAGACGAAAATCAAAAGACATAGTTCATGTACTCAGGATGAAACCTTACTACGATCCGGATCTACAAGCACACTTTAATGACTCTGTGGCATCTGATGACAAACGTTTTGGAGAAAGTATACCATCCACGGGAAGGAACGACTATGCCGGACCAACAACACGCTCAAGATCAAAGACCCTGAGACAGACACGCTAGAACCAGCGAAAACGCTGTTCTTTTAAGGAGAGGGAGCACACTGACGCTTAAAACCTATCTAAGTGAGCGACTCGGTGGCGCAATCGGCTAGAGCGCTTGGCAGATACCCGAAAGGCTCCCGGTTCGAATCCCAGCACAAGCGTTGCAGGACAATGAATTATTACTTAATTTCTTAAATTATTACTTTAATTCCTAATACCTTCTAGAAGCTTCTAGTTGTCTCTTTACTTTACTGGAACGGCGTTCCAGAATATTCCATTATGCTATAAAAGAGCCAAGAGCTCGACAAGATAGTCAATTCTTGGTTTTGTAACCTAGAATGCTTCATCAATAAATACTTGGGATAAAATCAATACGTATCTACGTTTCTTTATACGTGACAATATTAATAGTAATTATTTAATAAAATAAAACTAAAATAAAATTTTCTTTGTTGACCTAAGTAGAAATTGTCTTTCAGAAAAAAATTTTATATTACTTGTTTTTATAAACTTGTTTTTATAACTTGCTTTTGCGATTTCTAAATGTCCTTTCCTGCTTGGGAAAGTTATAAATTCTATATTGGCGGTTTCTCATTACCTATACTTTTTAAAATATTTTTATAAATATTATATTCGATAGAGATTTTTTTCACTTCTCGAACGCATTCCCAAAGTAATCAAAACAAGTTCAATTTCTTTAACAAATGTTGCATTAGAGCAACTCAATTCGTTTGTTCTCATATTTCTGATAATTGTCAGACAATGAACATGACACCGAGCTGATATATCTCTGCTAAATATTCCCACTGCTCCACGTGGACTGTGAAGCCAGAAAAATTCAAAAATTTGGTAATATTTCTAGTAGTTTTACTCAACAGTCTTCAAGGCCAAAGTAGCCGAGTGGTTCACGCTCACGGTGCCATGGAGGGGTGCCGTGTAAAGGGACTAGGGACTGCAATACCGGTATACCGGAATACTGAATACCGGTATTTTGAGCCCTTTGTACAATTTTGTAATATCGGCATTCACAAGTTAAAATACCATTTTTTTTCAGTATTTACTATAAATTTTTAAAATTGTCTCCACAAAGTGTTCAGGGATCGCCAACATAGCAAAATAGTTTACGTTTTTGTTTTTATGTCTCCTTAACGTTTGAAATTAATTAAACTGTGGATATAAAGTTGCATCGTACAATCGAGAGAAGTGATAAAATATGTGAATCATCCAAGGAAGCGGGCCAAAACTATCCCATTACAGCTCAGAGTGATACTGCACACGCGCAGGATTCATAGTCTGATATTTGTATTAGTAAAAACAAGGGTTGTAGTTGTGAAGAAAGTGCGTAATATATTTTGATATTTTTTAAATTGGTGAGTTTGTTATTCACATTGTATTTGCGTATCATTTTTTAGGGTTCAAAATATTTTTCAGATTCATTCTATATTATTTCTAATGGGCTGCCGATTGGTGTTTTACCATTTCAGACCTAGTACATTCCCTGGAAGCTGGTATCTCCTTTCAGTGCGGCCCCATATAGGCGGATACCAATCGCCGCAAGTAATTTTGACGCTCAGTTTCCTCTCCAGAGGGAGGCACCTGAGCTCTTGACGATGCGAACCTGTACTAGTATTTAATTTTGTTGAGAGCACCCAAGCCAAATAGGCACTCTACGGATCTTTTACATGCCGTATAATCATACGACATGGTCTCTGTCGATTTTCAACATCATGAAAATCCACCGACTTGGGCCAGGGTCGAACCCGCAACCTTAAGAACAGAAGGCCAGCGAACCAACCACGCCACCCAGCCGGCGATTCATTCTATATATACTCATAAATAATGTAATCCTTAATAATGAATAACATATATATTTACACTTTTATATAATTTACATAAATAAGATGTTCCTTTACTTTTTGTAATTCTTTATATACTGCTATAATTTATAAGTTACAAATTATTTCTTGTGATATTTACACTCTCTAAAAAAATTGGCAAATAAAACAAAGAAAAAAACACATATGTTTTCTTTTCTTTTTCTAAAATTTCTATTACCGGTATTAAAACCGTATCCCGGCATTAAGATCTAAAAGATACCGAATACCGGTATTGAACTTTTGGTCCGATATTGCAATCCCTAAGAGGGGCTGATGCATGTTAAATAGGCCACTGCTAAAAGTTCTTACGTTCGTGTAATGGAGAAGTTGGAGAGTGGGATGTTAGCTGAGGTATCATCCTTGTCACTTGGTTGACAATAGCTTCCGTATTGGCCGTTTATATGACAATAGATAATGATTTTTGGTAGATTTAGGATTCGAGAATCGTCAGTCATGAAGCTCAAACATTGTACTGTAGTATTTTTTTTATTATGCAATTGCTGTATTAAATTGAATTCATCTGTAATAGAATAAAACATTTGGTTATTTTTTCATTTGACAGGTCGTCAGTTTGATCACTTCGGAAATCTAAAACAGTGGTGGAACACAGAAGCATTGCAGCGATTTCAGACAAAAGCAGACTGTATGATTAGCCAGTATGGAGACTACATAATGGCAGATATAGATATGAAGGTAAATAGAGCATACAGGGTGTATCAGTGCAGCGGTTTTATAAACTTTCAGGACAAATAGAAATAAAATCACTTAGTCCATGGGATATCATATAGGAATGCATGATCGGAAACGCTTTCCTGGCGTGATAGTGACGGCACAAAACTTAAGTGAGGTAGGACAAGAATAAGAGGAGAAAACATGTTTACTATCCTTAGTACAGCAATAAGCTAAGAAAGAACATTAAAGAGATAACGATTGTTATCAAAGTATGCGTTGGTCATTACGACCCTAGGCCGCAATGCAGGCTTCACATCTTCGGCGCATTAAAGATGGAACGTTAGTAAAAATACCAGGAGTGTCCCGGCAGCTGCCATGATGTTTGCAACAGGATCCTCTGCACTGTTAAATGAAGTTTGAATGGGCGTTCTTCTGTGGGCATCTGGACTGTGAAAACAGTCCTCAATCCTATATCTGGGCCGCCCATCCGGTATAGTGGTCAGTGAAGCTGACTGCGGTGCCGCAGGGACTGGGTTCGAATCCCGGAGAAGGCATGGATGTTTGTGTTGTAATCCTTTCTTCTGTCTGTGTTGTTTACCCCGTGTTATACGTTCGGTGGTGCACGGGGTTTATAAATGTTAAAAAAAATCCTATATCTGGTGTACTGTGATATTGGAGACGGTAAAAGTGGGTTTTTTCATTCTGCTCAGAGGCATGATGGTTATTGGCTGAGACGAGGAGATCCGGGAGGCGTGCCTAAGTTTCTTCTTCTTGATGGCGGGGATGAGTTTTTGTCATGTATGGGAGCTTAGAGACTGCTCTCTGGTTGGTCAGTGGTAAATGTGAGCATAGACTCCTATTGACTGCCTGGGGAGGGGGTGAGAACAGGGAAAGTGCAAGGAGATTGTCCAATGGGGTAGCTTAGAATTTAACATGGAAAAAATTTTAAGAAGGAATGAAAAATATAAAATCACTTAGATGCAATTAAAAATTATTGCGATAAAAATAAAAATGCTATAGAAGGCTATACGAATCAAGAAACCTTTTAGTTTTATTGTTAGGATTGTAAAGAAGTAAGTTAAGCATATATACGCTATTAGTATCTGGTAAAGTATTAAAAAAGTTAATTGCAATTTTCTAAATGTGAGATTTAAAACTATTGATTTTTAATGCTTAACGTATGTCGTCATTAAGCATATATCTTGTGGATTTGACTATCATACGTATGAAGGAATTTTGAACGGTATCAAAAATTTTAATATTGGCATTAGCAGCATAGCCCCAAACTGGAAAAGCATATGCAACTATGGAACGCATAACGGCTGTATTAAGAAGCATTAACGGAAGTTTCCCGGAGGACCAGTGACTTTATGTACCCCCGTAAGAAGTAATGAAGGAAAAGTGAGATCTGTGGTGATCGAGAGGGCCAATGTACTGGACGACTAATGCTTTGGTTTACATAGCGCCAACTATAGCGTAGTACACTGCTGTACTACTTTTAGTACAGCATTTTTGCTGTACTAAAAATAATAAACATGTTTTCTGCTCTTATTCGGGACTTGTCCTTCTTGTTTTTTGCGTCGTCTCTACCGAGCCAAGTAAGCGTTTCCGACCAAGAATTTCTGTATGATTTTCCCCATCGTTTATTTGTACCCTATCTGTCCTGAAAGGTTGTAGCCGCTGTATTGATATACCCAGTGTAAGAGATAAAATATTTCACTAAGAGTCCTTATTTTATATATTCTTGCATTTAATTTTATATAAATATATATTTTGCATGGTGGCGTTTTAAATGAGTAAGTTTGCATATAAAAAAATCCTGTATACATTTTTTTTCTAAATTTTGTCAGATTTAGTTTTGGTGAATGGGAAATAATCGTTACTTTTTCTCCCTCCAAATAAGCATACTTTTTTCACAGAAAAAAACCTAATCTTACTAAATTTATGATTAGTTCTTTTCCCCTTAATTTTTGAGATGGTATTAAATACTTAATTGCATAAATTGTCTTTAAGAAACTGAATTCTTAATAGTGTTTTCAAAAATATTTTTTTTAAAAAAATGATGCATGTTAAAAAGATTTAATAACTCTAAGAATTTGTTTCTCTAAAAGTATTTAAAATCTGCATCAAACATTATAATAATGAGAATGCTAAAATCTAAAAGATGTTTATATTTATTAACAGTTTTACTTTTCATAAATATTAAGAAAATTTACTACAAAGATGCTGAATACCATTTTTCTAGCCACTTATGAATCAAAATATAAAAGGAAAAACGGGAAAAAATAAACAAATAAAGCAAGTGCAAAACTATATACTTCATTTAAGCTTTCTATCAAGAATTTTTCCATAAGGAAAGTTTTCTACGATGATATTGTTTCTTTATTGTGCATTCAAAATTGAGTAAATGAAAATTAAAAATTGCATTTTTGTAATCGATGTTAAATTAAAAATTATATATTTGTTGGTGTTAAATTAAATAGGTTTATCTCAGAGAGTTTAGGTTAGTCTCCCACACAAACTGAGTTTTTTTTACATTACATCACACGTGTATATAAATAAATATATATAAATATATGCATTTATATTTACAAACCATGTTCAAACTATGAAAAGGAAACCAACTCTGTTTTCCAAAACCACTAAAAATTATGACAAAATTTTTTTGTTTAATACTGTAACTACCAAAATATTAATAAATAAACTTAAATTATCCGCTAAAAGAGATATTTAACAGCTACCAGTGCTTTATACTTTTTTAAAAAATACAATGTCTACTCCATACGTTACCGAAAACAATTGCCTTTCAATTGGCTAATCAGATTTTCCAATAATGAAATAAATAATTTAATTCAATTCTATAACTTTTTCTCTTTTTTATAATTATTTGTATGTTCTGATTTGTTTTAGGTCAATGGCATCAATACTCAAGGAGAGAATATTGCTGACAACGGGGGCGTCAAGCAAGCATTCAGGGTAAATCACGGAAACTTTATGCTATTTTTTAAAGATTTGTGATTTTATTACAAGTAAATTCAAAATTGGACACATTGATCTCTGTACGGAAAAGAATGAATTATAAACAATTATTTTACTCTAATTTTTTTTATGTCTTAGGAAACAAAAACAAGGTGTTTCTATTAACAATTTAAAATTTCATTCGGTGGAGTTTGAGAATGGAAATATTTCAAAATTATTTTAAAGATAAAATAATCTAAAAAAATAATTTCGAAAGACTTCATTATAAAATTACTCCTATAGGACTTTTTGGTACTAAAATTATACACTCATCGCCATAAAAATTTGCTCACCAAGATGTAAGAGTGGGATTGTTACGAAATTTGACATGAAGGTATGTGTCAAACAGAAGTGTAAATTATTAGAAATGCGGCGTGTTTGCGCTAGAGAGAGGTCTGTTAGAGAGAAAGAATGTTTGACCCTAGTCTTCTACACCAGACTCAGGATGCCCTCAACACACCAATAGTACAGAAGACTATCACATCATACGACACACACGTATAGCGTCAACTATCTGTCCATCCGACCACTGGCAGCACCTTCACTAAGGACATTTGTGTTAGTCTGTACCATCACAAAACGCCTGGCTGAAGAAGAGTTATTAATTCGGCACCCATTACGTGGAATTCCATTGACACCCACTAACCATCACCTCTATTTGGAGTGGTGTCACGCTTGAAAAGACTAGACTACAACCGAATGGAATTAAGTCGTCTTTAGCGATGAATCCAGATTCAACATGAGCAGTGATAACACGTGTACGTGCGTGTCTACCCCGTGGCGAATGTATCAATCCTGTCTTCACTGTATAGTGGCATACCGCTCCCACAACTGGTGGCTATCGTATCGTATGGGGTGCCATCGCATACGACACACGGTCTCATCTCTAACATATATCTACGGTACCATAACGGCTCAGAGATACGTTCGTGACATTCTTCGGCCACATGTGTTGCCACACATGTTAGGACACACAGGAGTCATTTTTAAACAGGAAAATACTCCTCCACTCGCAGCAAAGGTTTCACAGGACTGCCTTCGATACATTTCCACCCTTCCCTGGCCTGCCTCAATCCCTTGATTTGTCACCGATCGACTATATCTAAGATTATTTAGTGTGGCATGTTGGACAGCCTACGTTTAATTAGAGGCGCGTTTACAGCAACTGCAGAACGAGATGTCGCAGGGTGAGTGAGAGTGATTTTGGGGTTTATTGGCGCAAGAGCCGATTTCGGCTATACTGCGCCAAACATTTGTTTTAATATCTGTGGTCTAGACGGGAAGAGAAAGAAAGAATGAATTGAATGACAAGAAAGAGGGTCGAAAGTAGAGAAGGATCACTAGGGTACCCCGGGTTCGTGAAGCCCGTGTTTACCAAAGACAGTAAGCCCCGTGGGAAAAGGAAAAGATCACTAGGGCACCTCGGGATTGTGACACCCGTACTCACCTAAAGAAGGTGAGCCCCCTGAGGGGGAGATGTCGCAGGACATCATACGGGACTTGTATGCTTCAATGTTCGACAGTATCACATCATACATTCATGCTAGAGGTGGCCCCTCCATTCATTTGTAATTTTTTCTACAATAAATGATCATTTTGTTATCACTTACATGAATACTGAACTTACGTATGCAAAATTTTGTTTAATTCTGACAATTCTTTCTTGTTGCGGAAATATTTATGGAAAAATGAGTGTAATTTTTTCAAAAAGATTTTATGCAGCATAAAACTTTATAAAGACGATGTGTTCACATCAGTTATGTGTATTGTCGCCGGGCTTCTAAGAAAATTGAAATTTGCGTTCCGAATAGCATAAATTCAAACCTTTTCTCCGGAAGGAATTTAGTTTGGATTCCATGCAAAGGGGTTTTAAATTAAGTGTATGTAAGAAAATTGTATTTTATTATTTATTATTTTTCTCTCATTATACCTAAATTATTCAATTAAGGTATAATATATTATATAAATTTAATTCTTTTAAATTTTATATAATATATAATAGACTTCTTAATAATTCCTTGCCATATAATTATTTAGAATATTTCAAAAATATGACTATTTTAGATTCAATGAAGTGGATAAACACGGATTTCTTGGTGGAAGTTTTGAAAAATCGCTTGATTATGTAACTAATAAAATGAGAACGGTATTATAATTAATTTATTTTGAAAATAAAATGAAATATTCTATTTTTTTTTAATAAAAATTGTGTGTCTAATATCTCCTTCAAATCAGACTTTATATATCTAAAGATTTTAAACTGCAAAAATATTTCAATATGTTGAACAGAGTAACACGAATTTCTCGGTGTGGACACAGACCGTACTACAATATTTTTTGCCAGCTGACATAAGAGCTAAATCTTAGATAAGAGGCTAATTCATGGCGTTTGGGAATAATTAGTTAACTTCGCACTTTCATAACCCTACATTCCGATATTCAAGAATATCTCAAGGAGTTAGAACCAATTGAGGCATATTTAGATAGGAACATCATATAAATAATAAGCTTAAAAGAGGGTTCATTAGACTTAAAGCTGTAGTATCATTAGACATAAACTTGTCTGGAACACGTCTTCAGTTACAAAAAAATTTTCAAACAATAGAATCAAATCCTGTCCTCTATCTCACAAAAAGTTTACTTTATACAAATGCTCTTTTTTTTAAAATCGGTCAATTATTTTTAGGACAAAATATGTTCTCCTTTTCTTTTTCTAAACTGCAAAATTAAACTGTCTTTCTCTAAAAGCCTCTTCCCTACTTCCAAATTATGAATTTATAAATTACTTCTTTAAAAAAGACACTGTATGATCTACGTGTGCATGTAATACAACGTTTCCAATGTATATCAAAATCAAAACATTTTCAATTTGAATATGTTTTCTGAGTATGGTTAAGTATTTTAGCATGAAAAGAAGACTATTTTATACAAACTTATATGATACCATGTAGCATTTAATAGTTGTACTGTGTGCTTCTTTACAGGCTTATCGCAGCTGGGTGGCTCGCAATGGAGAAGAACCTTTGCTCCCCGGACTCAATCTGACTCATGAACAGCTCTTCTTTCTCAATTACGCTCAGATCTGGTGTGGTGTGATGAGACCCGAAGCGGCAGTGAACATCATACGAACAGGGGCACACAGTCCAGGAAGATTCAGGTATTTTGATTTAAAGTATACTTTTTGTTTTTTAATAAGTGTATATATGGGAAATAAATAATGCATAAATTGATTAAGAAGCAAGAAAGTCACAATAAAGTAATCTCTTTTTTCTCTCATTAAGACTTAAGAAAACATGAACATAAATAAGTGCTTATGTAATTTATTAGAGATATATTTTTAATTTACCGTATCAAAAAAAAATACTTACACAAGTTAAAAGTCTTCTTTACACCAAAATGAAAAATTTTGTTAATGCAACATTAGTAGCCAAAATTTCTGAAATAGAAGATAAGTACTTAAAAATGAAATTTAACAGCACCAAATTAAAATAATAATTGAAAGGTCATATGTTTTAAAATAGACACAATTGCTCCAATACAGCGTTAGAAAGATTAAGACGTCGAAGTCGTGATTCAGAAGTTCAACACTAGATGGCAGCACAGCCTATCCTTATTGATTGATTATGCACTTCATGGTGATCAAATTAAAAGAATGATTGAAAAGATACATATTTTTTTAAGAAATAGTTAAGATAGACGTGATCACACTTCAATATAACGTAAGAAAAATACATAAACATTGGAACTATTATATTCTGTCTGACAAGTATATTATATGTATATATATGTATTAGTCAATATATGTAAATAATCATTAATAAATTGTTTTCATTTCTTATCTCTCATCACTTTATAAAACTGAATTATTTATGTGGTCTCAACATGTTTTTTCTGAACTGGAAGTATAAACAATCATCTGGAGTAACTAATCATTAATAAAATGTGTTTGTATTTTTGTTTTCATCATCACATTATAAAACTAAATAATTATGTGATATCAAGCAATATCAGTTGATTTAATTTCAAGAATAAAGCTCTAATTTAAAATTAAATGTGAAAAATATAAATGCTTTGTTAAAAAGTATTTTTTTTTTTTACTTTAAGTATAGAATTTGGTTATGTGATATAATCATGTTCATGGAACAAACTTTTACCGAGTTAGAATTAAAAATAGGTTTTAGTTAGAATGTTAAAACGCATTTATTTGCTTTAAGAAATTGTGACTTTATTATAAATTTTACTAGTATGTACAAAGCAATAGCAAAATAACGTTTGAACCATTTTCCAAAACCTCATCGGGTTGCATAAGCGTAAAACAATATTGAAAACTTTTTCACTGTATCTTCAGTCTGAAACACTAGTTTTCTATCAAAGTAAAAAATCGATCATTAAAATTTTAAAGTTAAGTACTGAATAAGCGAGAATACGCAAATCAATCTGAAGTAAAAAGGTATCCATAAAAAAAAAATTAATGAATTTTTTGGAAAATCGAAAACATTTCCATTACTTTCATATGTGTTAGTATTAAAGGAATTAAAAATTGATACTGGTGCACGATATACGTATTCGTATAATGTCTAAAGATTTCAAAAATATGATTGCATTTAACATCAGTTTTTCTTAAACTAGAGGAACCTGAAACAAATAAAGTTCCTAAACTGAATATCATGGATAATAATGCTTAGAAATATTATAGAATCTTGACCAGTAATTCTCAATCACTGTGCCGTAGCCCTTTTGTGTGTCATCAAATTTTTTTAAAAAACTATTAATTATACTTTGAAAAGAAAAAGAATAAAACATGACTACGAAATATTTCAAACATATTCAAATTAATTCTATAGTATTGTCTCCCAAAACGAAGAAAATTTATCTTAATCAGCGTAATTTAAGATTTCAAAGCCTTTTGAGAATCTCTAATGCAATGCCTTTATAATGGAATGTTAAAAAGGAAAATTTTAAAAAAAATTGTAGAAAGACGAGAAATGAATTCGATAACAATAGTAGTACCAATATATTTAATTTATCCTTCAATACGGCCATTGTTACTTTATTTAGTTTAATCAAAAATAAGTTTGCATTCAGTCATTTTATCTTTGGACAATATGGAAAGCTCCATTCCAGGAAATGAAAATTAGAATTTGTAGTTAGGTTTCGGAATCAAATTCTCCCTCGAATTGCCAATCTTTTTTTTTTTAATTTTTTTTTATTCTTTTTTTTTTTAAACTTACAATTCATTTGAAATTTTGAAATGTTCCTTGAGTTGGTAGTCAACAGGTGAGAAAAGAGCCCATATAAACTGAACTCTCAAACAGCTTAGATTTTGTCGCTCTCATTTAAAAGCTCTTTTCATATTGCTCTAAATTTACTAGAAGCAGAATATACTTTTTTTTTTAACATTATTATTTGGGTTAAGGTTTCGTTTTGGCAGGAATGATTTTTTTTAAAAAATATTAGTTTGAATACGAGTTATAAGAAGCTATAATACCTACTAAAATTGATTTATGAAATATTACATTTATTTTAAATACAGATAAATCAAAACATCAGACATATCATGTCGATTACTTTAAATTTTAAAAAACTTTAATACGCAAAAAAAGATGGTCATAAACTTGTAACTTTTTCTACTAAGAAGAAAATTTAAAGAATAATAATTATTTATCACAAAGAGTAATAAATAATAATTTTGCCGAAAACACTTTTGAAAACTTACTTGCAATTGGGAAGACTACCATTCGAATTACTTAAGTTAATAAATAAGTAATCGGTTTTAAACAAAATGACTTTTTTGATTATTATCTTTTAAATAGTTTTGATGATATGAGGTATAATTTTTAATGCATAAAATCACCTTCACACAGTTTTTATTTGTATAAAATTGCCTCAAATAACTACATATATATTTCCTTGGACTTGTCTTAGTGTTTATTAATGCTTTTAATACAATATTTCTTAAACTTTCAATATTTGCGATCCAATTTTCAATCATAATTTTTATCGCCCCCTCCTTCCTATAATAACAATATAGGGAATGCAATAATAATGTACTTTGACGCTAAAACTACATACGACATATTATAAACCGTATAAATTATCAAGATAAGCATTAAATTTTGTATATAATTTTGTACAAGACAAGTCCATGGAAGTCACTAGTAATTATTAAGCTTGTTCTTAACTTAATATGGCTACATTAATTATTAAGTACATTGTGCAGTAGGGGTACATTTATAAGTATATTGTGTATCAGAGTAAATTTATATTTCATTTTTTATTATGTCACAATGCTTTTTTTTTCTGTTGCTTTCTTTCAGAAATTATAGTTTTTTAAAATAATCTTTAATTTTTACTTTTCTATATGATCGCGCCCCAAGTAGGGTTATCTTGCTCCCTAGGGACGTGCCCACAGTTTGAGAAACGTTGATTTAATGCAAACCCATTCCTCTTTCAGGGTCATTGGAGCCTTGTCTAACTCGAAGGATTTCATTGAAGCGTATAACTGCCCTTTGGGCAGCCCCATGAATCCAGAACACAAATGTGAAGTGTGGTAAAAGCTCTCTCATCTGCACAGAGTTTATACAGAGAATCGATATAACGGGTACTTGGAGAAATATGTGAATGGAACTGGGTTCTCTGTGTATTCCTCATTACTTGTGCGATATATGCTGTACATACACCTTACATCAGTTTCTCCTCCGCTTATTCTGTTTCGGTTTCAAACGATTCCAAGCTGTGTTTTTAAATTTTATTTGAACTCTGTGTATTGCCTCAGCGTCCCTCTTCGTAACTGTAGTATTTTTAATCAAATGTCACAAAATAACCGTACCTCACAGATTTAAAGATTAGCGATTGGATGATTTGATCTGAAAAATCTGTTATCTAGTCATTGTGCAAGGTAGGCCTTCTTCGGTACAAATATGTTTTTGTAAAACGCATTGTTCACTGTTTTGACGTCTTCATTGTATAGCGTGTACAGCCTGCTTGTGTCGATTTAGAATTGTTTTTGCTTTACATCAGTGGTCTTCAAACTTTATCAACTCACAGAATACTTAAATCAATATAAGGTGTTTCCAGGAAACTCCATCCAAACTGCCTTAGAAGAATATATCTTTAAATAATATTTAAAGTAGATTAACTTGTTACAGGTACCTTAAGTAAAACCAATTAAAAAATACAGCATATTGTTTTTGATGTCATATACGTTGAGAAATATTTTCAACATAAATACATTGTTCAGAATGACGTTAGAATGTTTATAACTGTGTATGAAAGTTCTGTGTGGATTCTGCAAATTTGCTGTCTACAACTTAGGGGATGCTCTTGCTTAATATTGATTCAGCGTCGAATTTCTTGATAAGTCGCTAAGTTGTTCCTCCTTGGCAAACCTTCCGATTTATCCATTCAGGCTTGGTTTTCTTCTCAGGTAAATATTATTTTACTAGCATTAGGTATTTTTTTTAATGTTCTCGTGTAAGCATTTTTTTAACAAACGAAAGAGGGTACTTTGTCACACAATATTTAATTTTGTAGTCTAAATCTAATTCATTCCCACTTATTTTCGAAAATCATTGCCCTAACGAGTATAAAACTACTTTGCGTAACCCAGAATTGTAAACTATAGAATACTCATAACGTAGGTAGTACATATAATATTACCATATCATATTGTGCAAAAGTTGCAGGAAATTACTAAAAAGAGGGGCTGTTCAGCGCCGAATTTATTTTTTAAGTCCCCCCCCCCCCCGAGGAACGTGGTACTCGTGTTGGGAAACACCGCTTTAGATATTTTTGGTCATAAAAGCTTCCGTAAAGAATGTGGATGTATTTTGTATACCCATTTATAATTTTCTTTCCGAATTTTTATTTTGACTCTTAGAATCCATGGGTATTCTTCTGGGAACCCCAAGGTTCCGTAGAACCCTGTTTGAAGACTACTGCTTTACATCAACAAGCCATTTTATGCGGGTAAACTCTGTAACAACAATTTCACGTAGAAGCGGTTTGGTTCAGTTTATTTATATGTTGGAATATGGACACATACACACACATGCATTTACATTTAAAATATTATATATCACGATCAAATTTGATCTTTTTTGTAGTCTTTAATTAAAATTTGAACGTGCATTTACATACAAATCTATATGATGGCTTCATTGATCTGAATGAATCGAGATTTATTTTTTTGTTATTGCCTTTAATGTAAATATGTTCTGTTTCATCAGTTTTTGTTTTTGCTTCTTTATCTTACAATCTTGTACTATTTTGTATACATATGCATAAATGTCTCGCTTTGAAATAAAAATACTTTGGATTTCATTTACACTCTCTTGCTTTTTATTTGTGTTCTGTTCACTGAACTGACTAAGAAGTATTATTATAACTACCACAACAGGACAATCGAGAGTTTCAGTGGTGTTCTACTATTCTTAGATTCTAGATCTGCACTCCAGGCGATCCTGAGGAGCAATACTAAACTGACCAGGATATAATGACCTTATAAGCAGAGTAATCGCAGTTAGCTCAAAGAACTTGCCCTTTGCAATGGATACCGACCCCCGCAGACATCTTCAGCAATGAGCAGGCTGATACCCTTGCCAAGGTAGCCCGAAATCCCTTCAAGTTCCCAATAACCTTACTTTACTGATGCTGATGCAATTGCCAGACGGCCACTCATCCCCATCCAGTTAAGAAGCTCTTCATTCCAGATCTTAATTGTACCCGCGTAATATCAAACACCATACTGCGTTTAAGGAACTTTAAAGGGATGAAAATATCCGCTGATGGCCAAAGAAAATACAATGCTTGTCCTCACTGTTCTGATATTCAACTTTCTCTTAATTATATATTTAATTGTCCTTCTATGTTGGCTAAGCCCTACGAACTATCAATTGTTTTGTTCGTCAAAGGTCATCGGCATAGCAAGGACCGTTTGGGCACCTTCGGCGCCATTTGATTTCTCAGCACTACTTGTGGACAAAACAACAATAGAAATATAATAAGTATTTGATAGAAATATTACTAAGTTTATTGACTTTAGCTACTTATTGCTATGGGATTTTGTATCACAATTATGGGAACAGAAAAATGTAAAGACCTATTGAGTTTTAACTTGGAAAATAATATTATTTTAATGCAGTTTTTTTTTTTTTTTTTTTGTAACTTTTATATTTAACTAAAACTCTAATTCTAAAACTAAAATGATCAGAAAGGATCATAGTTTTAATATAATTTCTCTCGTAAGAGATTCATTATATATAAAACACTTCTAAAAAGTTTTCATAAATAGTTATATTAAAAATACTTTTTCAAAAAATTTAATCAAATCGTAAATTCTGTTGCATCTCTTTCTCCCAAGGAAAAAAAATGGTCGATTTCCGCATAATTTTAAAGAAGTGTTTCAGTAATCTATATATATAAGGAGAAAAGCGACTCACTCGACTGACTGACTGACTGACTAATCACGAAATCTCTGAAACTATTCAACCTACAGACTTGAAATTTGGTAGACATGTTCCTTTGATAGAGTAGACATCAGCTAAGAAAGGATTTTCCGAAATTCGAAACGCAAGGGGCGTTACGGGGGGTTAAGGGCTTTAATAATAATTGTTTCCATGTTTAAACTACTTGATGTACAATCTTGAAATTGGGTAAGCGGATTCCTTTCAGAGAGTAGAGATCCGCTACAAAATGAGTTTGCTGAAAATCGACCCCCAAGTGGCGTTGCAGGGGCTTAGGGGGCGTTATAGATAATTATTTCCATTTTTAAACTATTTGACGCACTGTCTTTAAATTTGATATATATAGATTCCTTTCGTAGAATAATGATCAGTTACAAAACGGGTTTTGTGAAAACAGACTTCTAAGTGGCGTTGCGGGGGATTAAGGGGCGTAATAGATAAATATATCCGTTTTTAAACTACTTCACCTACCTGCTTGAAAATTGGTAGGTAAGTTTCTTTCCTGGAGTAAATATCGCTACAAAATGGGTTTTGGGAAAATTGACCCTCAAGGGTGTTGCGGGGGGGGGGGTTTAAGGGGCGTTATAAATTCCTATTTTTAAGTTATTAGACGTACAGTCTTGAAACTTAGTAAGCAGATTCCTCTCATAGGTAGAGATACGCTAAAAATGGGTTTCGTGAAAATTGCCCCAAGTGGCGTTGAGGGGACTTAAGGGCGTTATAGATAATTATTTCCATTTTTAAACTATTAGACGCACAGTCTTTATATTTGATAAAGAGATTTCTTTCATAGAGTAGAGATCAGCTATAAGAAGGTTTTGTGAAAACAGACCTCTAAGTGGCGTTGCAGGGGAATAAGTGGCGTAAGAGATAAATATTTCGTTTTTAAACTATTTGACCTACCTGCTTGAAAATTGGTAGGAATGTTTCTTTCATGGAGTAAATATCCGCTACAAAACGGTTTGGAGAAAATTGACCCCCAAGGGGTGTTGCGGGGGTTAAGGCAGATATAAATAATTATTTCTTTTTTAAACTATTAGACTCACAGTCTTGAAATTTGGTTAGCAGATTCCTCTCATAGGATAGAAATACACTGCAAAATGTGTTTTGTGAAAATCGACCCCTAGGTGGTGTTGCGGGGGTTCAAGGGCGTTATTGATATTTTTTTTGCATTTTTAATTAATTGGACGCACAGTCTTCAAATTTTGCTAAGCAGTTTCCTTTCATAGAGTGCAATTCCCCTACAAAATGGGTTTTGTGAAAACAGACCCAGAAGTGGCGTTGCGGGGTTTAAGTGGCGTTATAGACAATTAACCCATTTTTAAACTGTTAGACGTACAGTCTTGAAATTTGATAAGCAGATTCCTTTCGTAAAGTAGAGAACCGCTACAATATGGGTTTTGCGAATATCAACTACAAGTTTAATTTCGGGAGATTAAGAGGCGTAATCGATAAATATTTCCATTTTTAAACTACTTGATCATCCTGCTTGAAAATTGGTAGGCATGTTCCTTTCATGAAATAGAGTTCCTCTAACAAAGAGTAAAATGAAAATTGACCCCCAAAGATGTTTGCGAGGGGTCAAGAGGAGTTACAGAAAAAAATTCCTGTTTTTAATTGTTAGACCCATATACTTGAAATTTGTTAAGCATGTTTCTTTTGTTGAATAGGGATCCACTAAGAATAAATTTTAAGCAAATCAAGTTCTGGGGGGTTGCAGGGGGTTACTGGGACGTATTGACAAAAAAAATTACTTTTTTCGAGCTACAAGGACCATAATAATGAAATTTGGTTTGCATTTTTCTTTTGTTGAATTGAAATCCACTAAGAGCGGTAATTTTGGAAAACGGCTCTCAACGGGATTACGGGGATATTGATAGTAAACCTTTTGTTTTTTCTGTTAGATTTAGACTTGAAATTTGGCTTGCATGTTCAATTTACGGAGTAGAGATCCACCGAAAATTGGTTTTGCGGGAATCCACTTGGTTTTTGAGTTACGAAAGAGCAAACATCATTCTATGCTTCAATTTTAGAGATTTTTAGAAAATACAAATTAGATGAGTTCTGCTCTTTTTTTTATCAACAGGTGACAGTTACAGGTATAAGTATATTTTTCAATTCAATCGAATTCTTAATGCTAGGACTTAGATATCAATAATTATACACATATATATAAGCAGTAAAAATTTATAAAACATCATGAAATACCCAGCGAAGCGGGCGAGTAACAGCTAGTATATATATATATTTATATATATAGAGAGAGAGAGAGAGTATGCATAAATTAGCTCATGTAATAAAAATTTTAGACGAGGGGAGAGTTATAGAGTCTAATAAAGTTATTAATTTTACAAGTTCTAAAGTTTTAAATTCTTTCTATATTTTTTATATAGTTCTAATAATAAAAAATGAAAAAAAAACTGCATTGTTTTACTACTTTTTTATTATTATTTTCATTAAATATTTCAAAAATGAAATCGTTTACTAGACATTCGAAAGAAAAAAAAGTAATTATTTTGAGGGAAGAATAAGTAATAAAAAGTGTTACACACACACACTCGCATTCTACACTTCTATTGTTTAGTAATAATGTTAGTTATACTACCCCTAAACAAATATTTCTAGCAAATAGTTGGAATATTTCAGTTTTAAATGTCATATTTAAAAAAGAAGTTTAAAATATTAGTTAACTTTTTGGTATAGTATTTTATACCCAAAATAGTTTGATTCAAATCCATAGACAAATTCATCATTTTCTCCTGTCAAGTAATTTCTTTAAAATAGTTTAAGTTAGATTTACGGTTCATTGGCAGAAAACAGAAAATATGTTTATACATACATATATCCATTCATTGACAGCTTAACGTCATGTAAAGCTAATATATAAAATATATAGCTATAACAAGCATGCAAGATCTTTGCAATTTATCACTGGTTGTCGGAAACTCTTGTCTGAAATATCCATCAAATATTAAATTCCTATCTTAGTTTTATTTTCTCTTTAGTAGCACAATACTGTCTGTATATTGCATTTGTTGGAATTAAGGTCTGTATACAAATTTTATTGATGTGACTTTTGTGGAAAAAATTATTGCACATATACAAGTGTAACAGGAAATAACTTCAACTTCCCAAACTAATAGGAGTAACTACTATCATATATCTTACAAATATATGGAAATGCGTATACTTGAGAAAATTCATTTAATTTTGTATACTTCTGAATAAAAAAAAATTCAAATGTAGATTTGTAAATATTTAGCCATAAAGATATGAAAAAGTGCATTATTTGTGTGACTCTGATTTCGAGAAAAATGAACAAGTATCTTTTATGTACGAATTAGCATTATTTCATTATTTTAGTTAATTTCAGTAGTTAATAATAATATTTTAATAAAAACAATATGTACATTTTTCATTACATAGAATAAACTAAAAGGCATGTAAAATGTAACTCTAACAGTCAAATCGTACTTAATTCATGTAAATTCGCTTAACTGAGTAATCTGAAACGAATTCAAGAACGCTTTTTAAAAATAATTAATGTTATTAATTATGCATTGGACGACGATAGAAATATTTTACTACTTCATTAGAAATAAGATCCAGAACCAGATATTTTTTTTTAATTCAATAACCGAAAGAAACTACTACCAACATTTAAATAGTCTTAGTAGTTGGAATTTTTAAGTCATTGCTTGCATAAACATATCAGCACAACTTTATTCCAATTAATTGTGTTACTTGGAAGGGCAAAATTAATGCACATTTAATCAGTATATTAAATTACAAATTATTTTAAATATATATCTTTTAAAGGAAAATGAATAGAAACTTAAACTACATTGCAAATAAATCATCGAGAATGCTGAATTTTATCATTTGAAGGGTTTTTACTACATTATTAAGCAAGGAAATATTCGTTACTAAGAACTATCATATGAGTAAAGATTTTCATATAAAATAAAAACAAGTCAATACAAAAACTTTACTCAAGCATGGTTGAAGTTGCTTCTCTGTGTATTGAGAAAGAAAACCTAAAATTAATATTCACGTGTTTAATTAATTATGACGAAAAACCTTGATTATCAATATTTAATGCTGTTCGATTCTAAGCGATGTTTAGGAATTTTATAAAAATCAAGATATCTAAAACTCTTACTCAATATTCCTTATAAGCCAGAATAATTTTGCTCTTTTTTATAATATTCAATAGATAAAAAAAATTAAGACATTTTAATAATTAATTAATATTTAGAATACGTGTTCTATTTTTTCCCTCGAGTCTTATATTTACCTTTGTTTATGAAAAACTAAAACATTTACAGGGATAAACTCTGTATTAATTGGTAAACGATGGTGTGAAAAGACAATGAAATAACTGTTGTGTTGCCAACGTGATTACAAATAATTTCTTGTGCATGTCATGACATTGAATGGATGACGCTTTGGATGTCTAGCTGGTGTATGGCAGTATATAGTGCACACATTTTCATAGCATATCTGGAGAGCTAAAGTATTGTATGACCTCAGGCGTTTTTCAATCATCGTCCAGGTGTGAAAAATAAGCGAGTAATCGGGAGAAAAGATAGAAATATCCTTTTATGAAAAAGGATTCTACAATAATATTAATATTTTGAAAATATATAATTATAACTTCTTTTCCGAACTTAAACTAGGATTTTTGAAATGTTTCATATTATTTTCAGAATTAAGAAAATTTGAAATAATTGGTGTTTTAGTTTAAAATCTCTACCTCATAAATTTAAGTATAAATTAATCCACTCTTAAATTACATATCTTAAAATGCTAATTCATGCTCTGTACAAAAGTCTTAGCTCTATGTAGGTAAAATATTGTTATTATAGAAGCATTTTTCACTTGAGAATTATTTGGAAATATGTCCTTTTTCTTTCATTATTTGCCAAAAAATTACATTAAATAATTTTTATTGCAATAATATTCTTCAAACAATTTTAAATGAATATTCTATTTAAAATGACACTAAATATCAAAAGAATTTATTATTTATACATTTTGCAAATTCACGCTTTCGTACGCTGTCTCTTTCAGCCTTATATATCAATACTGTTATACTATTTTCTATAGGAGATGAGATTGTTCGATATATGAGAAAAATTAAAATTAAAACCTTCAAAATCAAGCATTTATTAATCGTGCAAAAAGCACAAAAAAATTTTTTTCTTTAGAAAAAATAGCAAAACGTTCTCATTTTATGTAATTTATTACTTTATCATTAATGAATAGAACATTTAACATCTTTTAAAAATACTTTAACACTGCTTGTAGTTATAATATTTAGCATATTTTACAAAAAGTTATCTAAAAATGTGAGTTTCTTTTGATGATTTTCATGTAAGTTATTATGCTTTATTAGAATACATGTATATAAAACAGTTAACTATATACTCCAATAATATTTTATTAAAATATGATTTTCACTAAATATATTTGATAAAAGATTTTAATTATATGGCCGTTTGAGTATATAGTTTGCACGCATTGTGTACATACTTTGCTCTACAAAGCAAATGCGATCATAAATTATTTCTGTCGGCATATGTTGAACATTTATACCAATAAAAATAACGTCTTCAACTAATAGATCAAACTACTCATTTACAACGTATTCCTTTCCAATCCATTGCATTGGTTAATCTACCTTTTATTTCGAACTACTCCTTTCAGAATTAAGGCAATGCATTTGACATAAGTAACAATGAAGTCCAGCCTATGAATTCCGAGACATAGAAATTCACTCGACGTAATTGCAGTATCGAGAGTTTTCTTCGATCAAATTATCTCGAGTGATTAAAGTGGGCAGGGATCGCTCTGCCAAGTATGCTACTAGATAGCACTTAATTTAGTGATCAAAAAGATCAGTCGTCTGTGAATGCGAAGCGATTCTCAAGGCAAGGTAAGATTTTCTCCCGTGTTAGAAATGGGGAAAATGTTTCATTTATCAATAAGAAGAGGTAAAAATACAATTGCAATTTAAGTTTTGGGTGAGAAGTTGAATGCAGGACTCAGGTTGAATAATTTAAATTAATTTGAAATGAATGAAAACAAGCATAACAGTATATAGATATGGAGTAACACTTTATTTTTAGCAATGCAAATTTTTGACCAAAAAATGTACTTTTATTTATTTGAAAATTAAATTTAATTGGAGAGAAATTTAGTTAACTTATCCTTAAATAAACATTGAAAAATAAGAAATATTTGTATTCATATCACTTTAATGAAAAAATAACTTAAATAGCTTAAAAGAAATATTGTGATAATATTATTTTGTTTCACTAAAATATGTACTAAATGAATATGATATGAAAAATTATTCATTTTAAACTGTTTAAAATGTCATGAATTAAGCAGTTAAATTTCGGTTTTTCTTTCTTCTTTTTTTCGGTTTGATATTAATCTTACTTATAACAAGATATTGTTTGGATTCTTACATAAAATGTAAAAGCACAAAATCTATATATTTCAATTGAATAAGAGCTTTATTTAAATAATCAAAAATATTTTTTAAAGGTATGAAATTTGGATAACGTAAAATGTTTATTGAAATTCTTGTCCAAAATATTTTCCCTAGAACTTAATAAATAAAATAAAAATAGCTCAATCTGCAAATAAAACATTATAGCATGATTGTGTGTTTTAATAATTTATAATATATGTTTTAGTTATTTCCTAGTAAAGAATTTATAATGTTTGAAATTATATTTAATACAAATAGCCTAATATTTTTATACTGATGTAAAATCAATTTTCAAGACTTCAATAATGCTTATGCAAAAGTAAAATATATATAATATTTTTGAGGAATAACTTACTGTGTACTTTAAAGCTTACCTTACCCAATATAAATTGAAGATTAACGAACATTTTAGAAAATGTTGCTGTATGGAATTTATATATACACATATGTGCATTAGTATACGCATGTGATGAAACATGTAAAACAATTATATACATTATAGAATAATATTTTATATCCTACGGCTTACACATTTATGTTATTGATCTAATTTTTTGTTAAAATATTTACCTATGATTTCCACATCATCATGAATTTTTAACATTAAAAAAAATTAGAGGCTCTTTTCTATCTTGAAATTGCTGCTTATTATTGTTTTTCTAATTTAAGGCCATGCTTATACTTTTTAAGAAATAATTAAATCTCCCTTCATAAAACATTAACAAAGATGTCATAATATTGAAACTACAAAAAGGAAGACGTTTAGAAATAATTTTTTAAAAAATATAACTCTCTCCCCAAAAAAAGCTATTTTTTCTTATAATATTCATAAATTTTTAAATACCTGGGATACCATAAAACCTTAGGGAATCTTTCAATTTCTTTTAAGATTTTGTAACTTTAAAATCATATAGCATTTTAAGATAACCCGAGACATAGTTTTCTTATTTAATTGACTTTGTTTTGTTTTTTTAAAGAACAGCTTCAAAACGAATCAAAAGTCGTAAAATAGAACTTACTCATAAACTTATTTTAAATCGTTTTACTTATTTTCTGACTCAGAAAAATGGCAAAAAATATACTTTGGACTGTCTTTTATTATGATTGTTAATTTTTTTTCGAATATAAAATGAATATTTCATTACGGTAAATTATTTAATCTTTTTAAATGTCATGCCACTAAGATATAAAAATACGAGTAATATTTTCTTGGCGCAATTGAAAATCCTTGAAAACTGTTTGTGATTTTCTTGTCTTTCTGTACGTGACCTCTCTTTAGAAAAAAATTTGCTATGTTCAGCACATTCAAGAAGAAATACTTCTTCTGTAGAAAATAATAACTTCAAAAATATAGCAAATGCAAGCTACAAATATTTTTTGATTACTTTACTCGTTTTAGAAGCCCTTAATTTTTCAAATGATTGCAGTTATTGGTGTTTTTTATAACTCATTTTTTTTACATGAAAGGGTTAAGGGTTTCTCGCAATATTTTAAAACAAATATCAAACGCATTTTTTAAAATTTTAATTCGCTAAATATATTATCACTTGTTTTATTTACATAAGTAGGGCACGGATTTCTCGATTTTCCCTTCTTTAGCTTTAAAGATAAAAGACGCATTTTTAGTACCTGTAAAAAAAAAAAAACTTAACAAAGAAATTTTTTGTACACAAGAAAATAATGGTTAATGCTTAAGTAAGTTATATGTTAATGTGTATATATTTTTCATTTCTTAACGTGTTTTGGTTTTTCGCAGGTACTTTTAGAGATGTATTCCCAGTAATAAAAGGGGCCACGGTAGCCGAGTGGCCTAGGCATCGGATCGTGGCTAGCATGTCATGAGTTCGGTCCCAGTACCACCGAAGACCCGCCGTGTAGGGGAGAGATGCACTTAAAATCTGTCGAGAGCTAAAACGTCCTCCCGTTGGTGTGGTAGTTAGGAGAGGGGGGAGGCCAGCTCAGGTGTCTTCCGCGTCACTTGACCATGGTTCAAAATTACGCGGACATTCGCCAAAAGCCCTTGTGTAGTTGAACAGTGGAGCGTTAATATTCACTCACTCACCCAGTAATGAAATTACAGAATTTTTTCTTACTTTATTAAATAGTATATTCAATTTTTTTTTCTAATTATTGAATTCACTCACTCCTCTAGAAATAAAAGCTTCTAAAACAGCAATTGTGTTTTTTTTGTAACGATATACTAAATTAATTATTTTGTAGATAAGATATTGTCCATATCTTATTAGAAATGTTTGTATTGTACTAACTTTAGTATATAATTTTATTATTATTCCTAAAGTTTGTTTATAAATTATTATCTCAAATTAAATAACGTAAACAAGTATCAAATATTCCCTTTATAATGACTAAAAATTGAAAGGAGAATTTGTTTAGCAAATTAGTGAACTAAACATAGGTTTAGTTATTCAATGCTACTAAAAAACATAATTCAATAACTTTATTACATTTACACTCAGGATTATGAACCATAAATTTCCTTTCTTTCGGATATATTGCAAAATTGATTCACATTTTTTTGTATTATAGAAACGATATTTTTTACTTTAAATGTCCTATTTTTAATTTGCCAAAAAATGTTTATTTGATTGAAAAAGGACTTCTTCCTAAATATTCAGTGAAACTATATATTCCTTTAAAATATTCAAAATTTGTAACTTCAGATACACTTTTCAGCTTATTTCTTTTTAAGATACATAATGGTTAATGTGATTGATTTTGTGGTAGTCCTGAATCCAAGGCAAATAATTTTCGACTTTGTTTAAACTTGTTTATTTTATTACATGAAAAGCCAATTTATCATTACATAAGTGCATCCTTTATAGTAACATTTAAATTACCTTATCATCTAACAGATAGAGAGAATTTGATCAAATAATTTGTAAAGGAAAAGAAAGTAGCAATTAATCCGTTACTCTCTCTTTATTACCCTTTTAATATAATGTTGGCAATAAAGGCGTCATATTATGATCATGTTACTATAAATTACATGATATAAATATTTAATATATATCTTTAATCATTTATTCAAAATATAAATTTCGTAGTTTTGTTTAAAAATTATTTCAGATAAATTCTTATAAATTTTACGAAAGCTGTAACTTCAGTAATGAAAAACAAAGATGTAAATGTACTCTATTCTTCATTGAATTTTTATAAAAAATTTTATAAATAATTATAATACTTCAATATAGAATCATACTTTCATGTTATCGTGTTAGTTCTTAACATTGTAAGGGAAAAATCAGATAATTTTTCCGTCACGGAATGTTAACTTTACGTAATACGGTTCAACAATTTAAAAACACCATTGAATTTATTTTCCTAGTTAGCATCAAAAACCTCAACATTTCTATAATTTTTTTTCAGACGAAATTATGTAATACATTAACAATATTATTAATGCAGTTTAACAGAAACCTAAAATACTTCTAATAAATGAATAATTTTTTTTTCAAATATTCTTTCTTATAAACAGAGCAGAGTAGCTAAAATTTATTCAATTAAAAATTGGAAGATAGTTTAAGGAAATACATATAATTTTGAATTGCATTGAAGGTACTTTTTTTAATAAATATAATTTAGATAATATATATTTATAAATTAAACAACAAATGAAACCAGAGATATTCAGTTACACAAACGTATTTAATTCTTATTATAAAATGAATTACAATTCTGTAATTCCATTACAGAAGCCTCTTCGTTTCTCTTTTTGTTCCTTCTTATTTTCTTTAATTGTTTAACCAACACAATTTCGTATATATATTCTTGCATTTTTTTGAGGAAATGATGTGATGACATTGCACAATAAGAAAACAAAAAAACATACATTGTATAATCAGAAAGCAAAAAAGAAAATTGAATTTCAGACTGATGAATCTTAAAACTCCATGACATAATTTGATACTCACTATCGTGTAACTCATATTAGATCTTACTTGTCATCAGGTCTTTATTCTTTTTTTATTTCTATGTGAAGTAAAAACAACAATCTAAGATTACTTACTGTGAGTTAACCTATTGCTTCAATAATTTCGAGACAAACTTATCATCTCTGCCTTGTCAATGCTCACTCGCTTGATTAACCGAGGTACGCATCTGGTCTAAGGACGTAATTGAATCCCATAGAATTTTTCTTCAGTTATAAGCACTCGGTCTGCATCTAATATTTCCTACACTTCCTCAATATCATGAGTTCATTTTTTCCCGTCTTTGTCCTTTTGTTATTGACTGATATGAGATTTTTCTGAATGTTCTCAATAAAGGAATGGCTTTTTTCCCTTGCTGATGTGTCTTCAGGTTATTAGAAATGAGAGCCTCTACTGTTATTTTACATGGGAGATTTGTCGACGTATGAGGTTGACATTATTCTAGATAATCAATATTAATTACGTTTAGGAATATCAACCCTTTTACTTAGATTATAGTAAATCTAATCAATGTGTCTCATTTATCCATTTTTATTTTAAATAGTATACGGCATCAGATTTTTGAAGAAAATGCCTCATTCATTTTACGATAGAATATAAAAAGAATATTTTTACAAGTCATTTCACATTAAAGATAAATCAAGAAACTTGCATAAAGTCTCATAAATTCATTAGTTGCACAGCCCCAAGCACTTTAAAAACAAGTATATTTTAAAATTTTCCATTTACCAATTTTTTTCAAATCAAAGTATATATATATATTCAATTTGATATAGAGCCAGTTGTAGCATCCGATTCCGCTCACGTTTGAAAGCCTTAATAATAACGATGAAAGTATTTGGCGACATTTTTTAAATTAGTTTGGTGACATTGGCTGCCTATACAATATTTAAGTACCAATTGTCCGTTTTGAAGATCCAAGCACGGAAAACAAACACATCTATCTCAGAAGTTCTGCATCCCATAATATGCTAATTGACTACTAATCATCTTTCAATTTATGATATCGTAATCATGTGTCATTGTTGTTGAAGAAGGCAATATAAGAGCTACTCGAACTACTAGATGACTCATATAGACAAAGTTAATCACAATTAGTTACATTAATTACTTTTTTACATTATTTGTATACACGAGGCAATGCCATTGTACTGCAAAACCATTTCATATGGATATATGAAAATGAACACATTTTCGTAAAGATGCTTCATATCTTTAAACAAAGCACCTCCATACTATAAATTTGTAGCCGATTCTATTGAATTAGTTGATAAGGAAATATGCGAATGTATAAAAAAGAGTATTTATAAGCATGAAGTATTTTATAATGATTTAAATATTTAAAATTTAGAAATCTTATAATTTCTCCAAAAATTATTAGAAAAGACGGCAAGATGTAGTTTGAGGTACTTGCTTTTATTATAGAGAAAAAATTATTAAAATTGTATATTGTTGTTTTTCTAAAGCACACCCGAGTATATAACTGAGAACGAAAATAGAACCTTAAGAAAGCAATTGTAATTTTATTGAATACAAATTTATAATGCCTATATGATTCCAAGTACATTTGATATAAATTATTTAAATTCAAGGAATAACAAAAATGCAATTTAAAAATATTTCCATGGTTGTAAAATGTTTATGTACCTTCCCCTATTTAGAAAGAATACGAATAAATTTAGTACTTTAAAATTTTTCAAGATAAAATACATTCCAGTCATACTTTAGATTCAATTTATTTCCTATTTTGTAAGTAAAATATATAAATTTTTAACAAATGTTTCCTCAGCGCCCGTTATAAGAGAAACTATAAGAAGATGCTCATTATTTTCGAAAGTTTCATAAAAACTACATTTAGTTGGAAATATTTCCGAAAATACACTTTTAAGTATTTTTACTCGGGAAAAGGCTTTATATCATATGTGAGTAGTTAAGTAAATTCAAATAGTAGTCAATGTATTTACGCGAAAGGAAATTATGTAAACTATTACAATTTAATGCAATCATGAATAAATTTATGAACCTACCCAAACATACCCTAATTCACCAGACTGTTAAAATAGATGATAAATATGTAGGTATATGAATACAAATGTTCTATAAGTATAGAGACATAAAGTAGCCAGATATATTATTAAATATGATTATACAGGATTTAAAATATCGTTGCCCATAATTCATTGCTATATTCTGGTAGATGGTGTAAGACACTTAAATATATTTCTGATATTTTCCTTTGAATTTGAAAACTTTGAGTTAGTTAATTACTTTAATTTAAAGCATTTAAATGACACTTTTATCATGCTGTCCTTTGAGATTTTCCCTTTTTTTACATTCATCGTACAACATTAAATTTCATGATTCAACTAATGTATCTCCTTCCTTTTACTGAATTTCAATGCAAAAGAAAGTAAACCGAAATTGGTTAAGGATAAGCGAATTGGATAAGGTTTTAGAATTTGAAAAGTTCGTTGCATTTAGAAATTTATTCGCATTACACATTAGCAATTCTTATTAGGTCCATTTTATAGTTCTCAACAATTCATAACTAAACATTGAGAAATATCATTTTTTTTTTATTTAGCTAATCATTTCCAAACTTATATAGAGTTTATAAAATCCATACATACATGTCAAAATATTTTGCTTGTCAACTTAATTATTGTTAAATTTTAGCCCTCACACATTATTGTAGAATTCATAAGATACCTTTTGTATGAATGCATTGACTGTAACTTGCGATTTAGAAGTATACATACTTGGAAAAAAGAAATTATAATAGAATAAAATTTTGCATTATTTTTGTATTATTTTAAATATATGTAGTTATCAATATATGTATTTAATTTAATATTTTGTAAAAGAGGGAATAACATATGCAATTGATAATACATTAAAGAGTTTAGAATATATTTTAGAAGAAATGAATATTAAGTTTATTTAAGAAATATACCTTATCTGTGAACAAAATAGGTGAAGCAAAAAGTAGGGTGTGCAGCTTTTTACAGAGTTGTTAATAATACTCGGGTGCCAAATTGTAAATGTGTTGTAAATGGTAAGTACTGAGTTAATTTGCTGTGAGTGTCCTCAAAAAGTAAGATGAAACCACCAGGGTTTTACTTAAGTATGCGTAATTGCATTGGTTTCTGCGAGACAAAGGATTTCATTTCATTGCCCAGCGTCCCTGTCGTTCACTCTCAATTCATGAGAGCTCTCTCGAAATAAAAACTCACATATTAGAATTTCTGTGTAGACCAGTGTTTCTCAAACTGTGGGGCGTGCCCTCTTAAGGGAGCGCGAACATATTGAAAAATTGAAAACAAAAAATTATTTTTAAAATATTAATTTACTGAAACAAAATACATCCCGTCATGATAAAAAATATAGTATACAGTTACATTAATTTAATACACTTATAAATATATTAGTACCGCGCATTTTTTTTGCATTTTATAATGAATTTAATAAAATACTAAGCTAGAACAATTTAATAATTATCAGTAACCCATTGACTTGTCATGTATAAAATTATACGCAAAAATTAACATATATCTTGATATTCTTTCCGATTTATAATTAATCACTTAAATTCCGATTAAATAATTGCGCGATTCGCTCCCCAATGCTACCTTTTAACACGTATGCGAATGAATGTGATGTATTGGGGGAGAAGGGGGAGAAAAATATAAATAAGCAAGTCCTTTGAAATAAGCAAATCCTTCGAAAACACTCTGTGAAGGTTATTTTATTGCATTCCACAGCCTTCAGAATAATTTTTTGGATAGCAGTTCTCAGAAAAGTTCGTACTTCGGAAAGACGTATATATACATCCAGGGTAGTTAACGCACTGTCTAAGAGAGACGTTTATTTACGCCGCCGGCACTAAAGGGGTTAAAGTCGTATTGTAGCTTTAGTGCCAAAATATGGTATTATTTAATTTAATACATTGTTATTGTATGGATGGGGGTGGTGAAAATTATGATTGAATATTGGGTCACTAATATCGAAAGTTTGTGAAGCTCTTGTGTAGATGTACAACAACTCTCTCCTGTTCAGGAAACGCTCCAGTACAAGTGAGTTATACATCCGTTACTATATCCACGACTACACACGCAAAGTACATGCCAGCCAATACAGCTCTTAGCAATACGTTTATTCCGCCAGTAGACCAGTTCTTAAATGCTGAATAAAAGCAATATATATATTTTTGTAGACGGACTTTCTTATAATGCTTTGTACCGCATGAGGAATATATTTCTGATCCTATAACTCATTCTTTTTATGTCCTTCTAAGCCCTCCATATGTTTGTCAGATGGAAAGTCAGTCATTAATTTCTGTAGCGGATCATTATCAGCGAGAGTAGTCATGCGTTATCATTAAGTGATTTAGGTATTGTGTATGTATATAACAATTTATGCAATCGTAGTTATGCATTTTAGAGGAAATTTCATAATTGTTTCATTAAATAGCTATTAAAAGAGTAAAATCTTTTACAATAATATATGTATTTATAAGAAGTTATTTAGTATAATTATATTAGAATAATTATATAAGGCCATGTTCTTTGCACGGTTTGTAAACTTATTGATTTACTTTACATCAATTTTTTACGCATTTAATTTAATTTTCTTAAATTCTTAATTATGTAATATTTATTTGTTTCTCAATTAATTTACTTCGGTATTTTGAATATAAATAGAAATACAATTTCATTTATTGTACTACAATTGCTTGAAAGAGTATAAAATTTCAGTTGCATCTTTTATTATGAACACTTTTTTTTAGCTATTCAATAAACAGACAATGGGATAAAATCGACTTAGTGAAATAAGGTTAAACAAAATTAAAATTGATTTAGATTTGCTGCACGTAGGATTGATACAATAAAATTCCAATTTAAATTAAAGAGAAAAATTTCAAAAAAAAATATTCAAACGAATGAAAAATATAACATATATTCTTTTTTAACTTCAAAATTTTTCATTCAAAATACTGATAATTAAATTATGAAATAATCAGAGTTCATTTTAAATAACATAGCAAAATTCACAGAGATCTGGAAGCATTTATGTTTTGGGTAATTGAATTTATCTTCTTAGTAGCACATTGTTCAAAATAATCAATAAATGTATTTACTTCTAAATTTATTTATTATTAACGCGTTTATCACGATACTATTTTAAATCGTAACAATATTTAAAGCTTGTAACAATGTATTAACGATAGAATCTCTTGCGTTGTTATTAAAAAAAGTGTATTAGGAACTTTAGTCAGTCTAATCAAAGTAATTACTAACCCATTATTTCTTCACGCCCATTTTGTGTTCAATAGATAGACAAGTAATGAATTAAGCTGATGGAAGAAGTCATTTCTCATTAATTCTTCGTACGAAATGTTTTAAATATTTTTTCTCGTATTTTCTTAACAAAAGTCTAGCCACAGTGGGTTTTTAATACGCATTATTATTAATACTATTCAGAATGAAATGTAAATAATTAAACTTACTGCCTTAAAAATTAGTTTTCCTATTATTTCTGACTTAGATTTACTTAAATTATTAAATATAATAAAGTTGTTAAATTCCTTTTCTTTTCTTTTTATTTGTATTTTAAGTAATACTTTTTTCATACATTAACGAAACGTATCAAAAATTACCGTATTTACTTTTTAAAATAACATAACTGATCTAAATTTAAAATATTCATAAACTCACACATGTGAGATTTTTGAGTCATTAAAACATTGGCTTTTATTATTGTAACTTAAACTGTTCGTGAACTGACAAAAACATTTTATTTCTTAGAGGTGCATTTTCTTAAATAATCCATAGTTTTTCTGAAAATTTTAAATATGGTGCTGATAATATTGCTTTATCATTAAGAAGAAGAACAATGAATACAATTAAGTATGTTCTTTCTTAAGAGGTAAGAAAAATGCAGTTTTTTTTATATGTTAATATAAATTTGTTCTATGTTATATCGAAACTTGATTCTTCGTTCGAATAGCAAATTATAGGAGCTAATTAATAAGTGAATTTCACAAAAAAAATATTTCACTTTGAATTGCACCTCTCATTTAACAAAACAATATTAAAAAACTGAATCTTTAGAAAAACACTGAATTATTGTGTGAATTTTGTTTCAATTTCATCTGACTTAAGTAGTTTATTTTCACTTCATGAAGGTAAATTGAGAATTTATTAATATTTAAAAATAATATTCTGTAATTAAATCCCTCTGATGCATAAAATATTTAGTAAAAAAGCATATGGGCTTGAAAAGTGCGTGTTATTAAGTATGTATA